>SKCR01022900.1:0-68130 GCA_019454045.1 Zanthoxylum bungeanum
AGACGTCCCGATTATCATCCATACTCTCAATTCTATGCTTTCTTTGTGACCATGTTTATTGAATCTGGGTATCTTAGTCTGTTTGAGGATTAACTTAAAACTCTCTTAAAACCATGTGTTTGCATTTTTTTTTTTTTTTTTTTTTAGTTTTAAAATTTTAAAAGCACCTGAGGATGAGCTTCAGAATCTTGCATTTAGTTGGTAAAATATTTTAGCGGCTAGCTTTTCATTCTCGTCAAAGCACACTTTCATTTCAGAATTTTCTCCCAAGCCAAGGAAGTAGTGGAATGAATGATGTTGACTGCTAACTAACATCTTAAACATTGCTAGTGCGCAGGAATCAGCTAAAATTCTAAATTAAACACTTGACAATTAAAAAAACACAGTAATTAGAAACCTTTCTATGAACTGAATAAGAAATATGAACTTGGATTCAAGGGCAGAACATGGTTATGATAAAAAAAAAAAAAAAAAAAAAATTTATTACGTATATTATTAGTTGATTTTAAAGTTTTCATATTCCGCCTTACTCAGATTGATGTGGAAGTCCCTAAGGTTCTGAGTTCGAATACACGAAGTGCGTTTCTTATGAGAGTTAAGCCCGGAAATGGTGGTTTGACAGTGAGGTTTCCAATGATTTCAAAAAAAAAAAAAAAAGATTGATGTGGAAGGTGGGTTAGTTCAAAGTTTGGTCACATAATCAATGGCAATGCACTTAATGAAAATCCATGTAAGCTCTCCACCCAATGAGTTTTTTTAAGTCATCTTCTCAAAACAGAACCCTTTGATTATTTGCAGTTCAAACCAGAAATGAGAGTTGTTCTGCAATTGATTTGCTTACTCTCCTAATTCAATTGTTGGGCACTAAAAACATTGCTGATGTTGCTGAAACCATAGTGAAAAGCCTAGTGCCCACCACATTGCTTGCACATAAAATTTTGGTCCCACCCATTGGACAAAACTATTTAGCCTAGGGCAACATGGAGCAATATTTTTTTTTTTTTTTTTTTTTTTTTGGAAAGGATGGAAACCCCGCCACCAAACCACCCATTCTGGGCCGCGGCGCAGGTAAAACCACCGGCTGTCCTAGGCTCTTACAAGAAGTGCACCCCCTGGATTCGAACCCAGAACCTCAAGGTGAGATCCTGGATCCTACACCACCAAACCTCAGGTAATTGACAAAACTACCCATGTTCTTTTTATAAAAGTAATACTTATTCTGGAAGTTGCATGGGAAAGCACTTTGTCTATACTCAGAAAAATATGAATTGATTTGAGATGACATACTTCTATTCAATTCCCACTCCCTTCACCTTTATGTCTTTGCTTGCTTTCTTCTTTATTTGATTAGAAATGTTCTTATTCTCCTCTGTGGTGAGTGTTTGCTTGTCAATAAAACTTCATGAAAATTAATTTTAAAGAGACACAAAAGAATGAAAAATGATGTGAAGGCTTAATTTTTTTCCCCTATGGTGCATCATTGTAGGCCCTTGAGTATCTTAGAATGATCCCTTGTGGGGTGCTTTTGATACACAAATGACAGAACGTGAAAGATTTAAATAAATCATCTGTACGTAGCAATCAATGTAAACTAAATTTTGTATCTAACGCGATGGTAAAATGTTAATTTTCTATCCACTTGATCACCAGGTTTGAATCCTGAAAATAATCTTTTTTGTGGAAAAAAAAGTGTAACTATGTATATCTGAATTTTCCCCAAACTCTACTTGTAGCAGGTGTCTTGTGTTCTAGGTACTACGACATTTTATATTTTTTATCGGTTGCAATCAATGAATGAAACTAATTTTAGGTTTTGTGTGATTACAAGTGTAACAAGTTTTACTCATAGCACATAAAGATAATTGATGCAATATATACACATTAGGATTCAGCATAATCTGGCAAAGGTCCTTGTTTAATTTGCTTGATGTTTTCACTTACCACCAGGTTGTTATAATTAGCATTACCATAAGCTATCATGTTTTGAATTTGGGCGAAGTGATGTCAGGGCTTATGTACTTTCTTTTTATGTCTTCTGTTCACATATTTTCAAGCCCTGGCCTCGTAGTTTTCATCTAAGCTTGCTTTGTGTCGATAAATAACTATCTTCCTCAATCCTAAACCAGTGAAAATATGTAATAAGTTGAAAGGATATAAGCAATAACTAACTAGTCTATCGAACAAGTTCCTAAATCAACCATTAAACAACATTTCTTTGTAAAAAAAAAAAAAAAAAGGTTTCAGGCTCCGTACATTAAAATCTTCCCCAAATCCTGTTTATAGAATGAGTTTATTACTCCAAATGCTTATGGATTAGTAGATGTATTGATGAAACTTTGCACCTCTACATTCATTTTCAATCAAATTATGGGGGCCATGACATGTGTGGGACCCACATCTAAATCTTATTACCACATCTACACAATCCATATTTAATTTTACAAATTGATGTAATTGGTGACTTGAACTCTTGATCTCAAGATTGAAGGTGTAGAATAGATGTAACATGTTCTTTTTATGATATGTAAAAAGTATATGTGTGTAATAAAACTAATAATAATAATAATAATTATTTTTTATTTTAATTATTTTTTATTTTTACCAGTCGATCGATAATTCGGTCGGTAAAAAGTATAAATTACCGACCGATAATTCGATCGGTAAAATGTCTAACTTATCGACTGAAACTTAATTCGGTTGGTAAAATATCTATTTTATTTTTTATTTTTTATAATTAATATTATTTTATTGATTAGTAATTTCCGACCAAATAATAGATCGGTAATTGTTAGTGCCATAAAATGACATCAAATTAATCTTGTTAGGATTGGTGCTCGATGCACCAATTTTTTGTTGTATTTCCTTATAAATACTATTGTAAACGTTTTATTATGAATAAAATAAGCAGTTTCTATAATATAATATATATTTATATGGTAAAAAAGTAATTGACCATAGAATGATTAGTTATGATGCAGTTGCAAAAGCGTCGCAATTGACATTAAGTTGTATCATGACGTTGTTATTCTTAGACAGTTCTTGATCAAGGTTTACACTACTTACTTGGTCAGTAAAGTAAATCCGTTGAGACTGTACATGTCGTATACTGGAATTTATGATTCCAATGGTTTCTCAATGAACCATCACTCTTGTAGACTCGTATAGACGTGTAGGTGTTTATAGCGGATAAACACTGAACGAATCACCGAAGATTCTTAATGGATGGTACACCAACGTCAATAAGAATCTTCTCGGGTTGAGTAGCATAAGTGATTCTTCGACTTGAGATACCACTGTGGGCACATGAGAGATCTTCCACACTTAGATGGAAGTCACGTCACTGACGTATTAAGGTCAGACCTCCGTCTGTTCGTTGGGTGTGGACAGATCCTCAGGGTGTCCTGTGTGTGTCAAGATAAGATACGTCAGTTCTATGTACAGAGCATAGATAGTCCATATATGATTAGCAATCAGATAAAAACCATGAGCTCGTGGTACACTTCAGAAGTGAGTTCTAAGTGTTCTTTTAGAGATTGCTAATAGAGACATCGGCGAGATTGTCCCTATAGAGATTTGACGTTTACATCTATATCTCTAGGATATATCCGAATACCTGTGACGAGGGAATTAAACATATACAATGACCTCGACATGTATGATTCAATGAGTTTATCAGTGTTCATCATAATATACCGGTGGGTGAATGATGCACACGAAATTGGATTTCGTGACGGATATGTCTGAATTTGGAGAGTCTCACTAATGAAATATACTCGTAGAGCACTGGGGCAACTTTTATGAATAATGTTGATTATTTATAAATCGTTTAAAGGTTAAATGAAAGATACATACTTTAGGGGCCGAACCGTCATTTCTTAATTAATGTGTATTTGTATTTAATATATGATATTATTAAATACACATTAATTAATTATCAAATTATGATATTTGACATATATCATTAATATATGTATTTAAGATATTTAAAGTAAATATAATACATATATTCGAGATATTTATATTTATTTAATTTATTAATTATTAAATAATTAAAGTAATTAAAATATAAATATCTAACCAAATGATAAAGTTAGGAAATGATTAAAATGTAAATGTTTGACTTTTACATTAAAGGAAATGATTATCAAAATGATTTTGACTACTTAGATATTTGTTTTAAAATTGTTAAAAATCGAAAATATCTCATTTCTTTTAGGTTACAACTTTCGGCCAAACCCTATTACTATATAAAGTGTTATATTTTTCATTTGCCTCACTTATCAAAGCTTTTTCAAAAGAAAAATAAAAATACTTGAGAGAAAAAGTGAAGAATCAAGAATCAAATTCGAGAAAGGCAAAGATTTAGAAAGTATTTACAGTTAGGGTTTTGGGCAAAATATCCGGGTTACGTAGCAGAATGCGAGAAAATCAATTTTTTTTCATTTCTTTAATTTTTCTTGGGTAATTAAAATAAATTTATTTATTTTAATCACTCAATACTCAAAAACAAAAATTTTTAACCCGAAAATCATAATTTCAATAAATTACCATAAGACTCCAAAACTTTCTATTTTCATCATTTTAGTCCTAAGTTGTTCAAAACAAGCCTAGGTGATTTCCAATCACCAAAAAAAAAAATGATTTGTACATCAAATATACATTAAAAACAGAATCTGAAAAATTCCCAGATTTTTCACTAATTACGGGAATGCCCATAAACTTTGTATTTTGATCATTTTAGACCTAATTTATCCAATACATAGTTAGATGATTCCCAATCACTATCAAAATGATTTTTATATGTCATACATGTCAAAATACAAATTGCAATTCAAGGAAATATTTTTTCCAAAATTTCTGAGAGGTCCCTCAAATTTCTAAGAATTGCACTTTAGTCCAAATTGGTTCAAAACCATTCAAGATCAAGTTCAATCAACACCAAAATTAATATGCATCATATATACATCATTAATTAACACATATATGAAAATCCCCAAATTTGGAGTGGGTTATGAATCCTAATTTTATAATTTTCATAAATTGATAACTTAACACCAAATTAATTCAATCCAACACTTTAATTCAATTATTACCATACCAAACTAGTCTCACCATCATGAAACAACACAATAATAATTCTAGGTCATTTATGAGTGGCGAAGTAACTCTAGAATGGCAACTCACCATAAAATGGCAAAGGAATACAATAAACTAATTTTATGCATTCTTTATACATATACATGCTTCCATCTTTCTATCAAGTTCCCAACCATCAAAGTACATACACAATAGAGTAGAGAAAAATCTAAGCTACACAAATTGAAGCCTAGAATCATATAAATATTTTTCATGAAGAAGAAAGTAAGAAAAACTTACTAAAATCTTTGATTTTCCGAGCTTTCTCTTATTTCTTCTCTCTTTTTCTCTCAACTCACTTTTGTATCTGATCTAGGGTATTTAGATAATGAAAAAAATGAAAAAAGATGGCTTTTATATTTATCTAAGGTTGACCGAAAATAGGAACAAATAATAGCCATATGTTTTTCCAATTTTTATTTCATTAATTAACTTAAAGGATAATGATTTAATTAAATTTGTGGTATTTATTCATTAAATATTTTAATTAATATCACAAATGTACCACTTAAATCATGTCAATTTATCCAATATAAATTAGCCATTTTATCCAATAGAATAAAGTCATTTATCTAACTTTATTAACGTAAAAGATATTAATTATTTAAGTCATTTAATTATTCAACATTTGAATAATCAATAATTAAATACAATATCTTAAATATATATATTATATTTACATTAAATAATCAAAATATATATATTAATTATAAATGTCAAATATCACAATTTGACATTTAATAAATGGCAGAAAGATCTCAAACGCATGTATTATTGTTTAACCATTAAATGACTTATAAATAACCAGTATTATTTATAAAAGTTATCCTAGTGCTCTACGAGTATGTTTCATTAGTGAGACTCTCTAGATTCAGACATATCCGTCACGAGATCCAATTTCATGTCCATAATCTACCAATCCGTAAATTATGACGAATACAAATAAACTCGTTGGAACATACAGGTCGAGGTCATTGTATACGTATAATCCCTTCGTCACAAGTATTCAGATTATCCCAGAGATATAGATAAAAACGTCAAAGATATAATCTCATTATTCTATTAGTAATCTCTTAATAACACTTAGAACTTACTTCTACAGTGTACCACATGCACATGAATTTAACAGATTGCTAATTGCACACGGAACTAATGGATCCTATCTTGATATGCACATGATATCATGAGGATCAGTCCACACCCAATAAACATGCGGAGGTCTGATCTAAATAGATCGATGATGTGACTTCCATCAAAGTGTAGAGGATACTTCATACATCCACAGCGATATCTCAAGTCAAAGGACCAATATGCTCACTTGACCCGAGAATATTCATATTGACGTTGGTGTACCATCTATTAGGAAACCTTTGGTGATTCGTTCAGCGTTTATCCACTATAAACACCTACACGTCTATACGAATCTCCTCGGACTCATGGTTCATTGGGATAAACCATCGGACCAAATCTTGATATACGACGTGTACTGGTCTCAACGGATTTTACTGACTGACCCGTAATAGTAAATCTTAATCAGGAATTTATTTAATAATATATTTCTGGTAGTGTTACTTCCCAATGTCAATTACGAATTACTTTGTAATTGCACACTACACTATATATTATCTGGTCTTTGTCTAATATATACATATCACTAAATCATATTTAGTTTCAATCTAATCGTAATTAGATCGAAGATGTATATAAAAGCAAGAAGTATTACCATAAATAAGAAATATTATGGAAAAATGAATTGTTCGTATTCATGAATCGGACATGAATACTATCTGGATTGACACTCCGAGCACCAACCCTAATATTTCCAACCTTTCATTAAAGGGAAGCTTGTTCATTTCATTCTTGGCTACAACATATGTGGTTCTCAGGTTTTTCTACTCATGTTTGTTTATGTTTTTAATAGTTGGAAACTTTGATGATGGGGCTTTGCATGTATGATGTTGAAAGGAAACTTATAAGGAGTTGTTAAGCATTCTTTTGGTCATTTGATGATCTAGTTGACATTTTAGAGTTGTTGGGTCACTCCTTGATGACTTAGAATTGTTCTAGACTTATTTCAAAGTGGTGAGACTTGTTTGGTGTGGTAGAAACTAGATTGAAGTGTTGGATTCATTTGATTTGGTGTAATTTATCCAATTTGAAGAAATTGTAAAATTAGGGTTTATACCCTTTCCAAATTGGGAATTTTCATATATGTAATGTATGATAATATCAATGTGTATCAGTTTATGATGCATATTTAATTTTGGGTTGATTGGATTTGATCTTAACTTGTTTTGAACAACTTTGGACTAAAATGCACAAATTGCAAACCTTGTGGGGCTCTCAACAATTTGGTATATTTTTGGGGATTTTGTTGCAATTTATTATCTTATGTAATAGACATGTTGGAAATCATTTTAGAACAGATTTGGAATCATTCAAAATTGTATTTGACAATTTAAGGACTAAAATGATCAATTTGTAAAGTATTTGGGTTAATTCTATAATTACAAAGAAATTTGATTTCTTGGGTAAAAATTTCAGATTTTAAGTATTGTGTAATTAAAATAAATAAGTTTATTTTAATTGTCCAAGAAAAATTTTTGAAATCGAAAATTTTTTTCCCGCATTCCGCTGCGTTACCCAGTAATACCCCTTAAAACCCTTACAAATCTTTAACGTCGTATTTACTGATAAATTCTAACTAAATATTCGATCAGTAATACTTTGTTCTGAAATTATTTTTTTATCTTTTTGATCGATATTCGATCAGTAAAAACTAAAATTTACCAATCGAAAATATTCGATCGATAATTCCACATTTTCTTGTAATGTAACCTTACAAGTGGAACCTTCATTAGTGCAATAAACAACTTTGTATGAACACCACTAGTAGTTGAATTGCAAGTCCTACCATCAATGATAAATGATTGAATTGAGCAAAGGAAATTAACCAGGGATAATAAGTCTTTCTTGCTATAATTATGCATTTTCTTGCCATAATCATAATTATGAAGTGCGAAAAGACTAGCTAACTACTGCCAAAGAACAAAGCATTAATTCTTCAATTATATGTTTGATTTCTCCGCCCCCAAGGGTGTGGCTTGGTGGTGAAGGGTCCAGAATCTCACCTTGAGGTTCTGGGTTCGAATCCAGGGGGTGCAACTTCTTGTAAGAGCCTGGGGCAGCCGGGGTTTTACCTGTGCCGCGGCCCAGAATGGGTGGTTTGGTGGCGGAGTTTCCAAACGATTTCAAAAAAAAAAAAAATGTTTGATTTCTCCTTGATGCTTTAAGCAAAATATAAACTTAATGCATAATCATGTGATGCATATGGCCTAAAACACATAATCAAATTGGTTTTCAAACATCTTAATAAAAAATTTATCTTTCGAATTCGAATATTAGAAAAATAAGAAGTTAAAAATATACTTATCATTTAAAAGAAAAAAAAAGAAGGTGATGTAATGTCATATCAACATATATTTTCATCATGTTGACATCAACCGTGTGTGCAATTATCAATATCAACTGGTATTAGTGCCAACATCTGTTGCTTAATAGTATGTTAACACATTTATATGTTCACATTAACATATAAACATGATCAAAATAAATCAAAACTGAATGATTATTTTGTGATTAAGCTATATATCAAATCATTAGAGTGTTTCCTAGTCTCTATTCTTGTATGAAGATAGCTCAATATCAGATATAACTGAAGCTGCCCTTATGATTCTAGACAATTAGAAGCTTAAGAAATGTAGTGGTGGATGATTTTTGTTTTAAACGACAAGTCATCTTTTATTAGACGACATTTTTTTTTTTGGTATGGTAACCTCCTGTTTTTTTTTGCAGATTTTTAATTCCAGGATTTCAAGTTGATACCTGCCAAATTCAGTCTGTTTTGAATTGGATTGAGCAACTATTGTGCTTCAGATTAATTAGCAAATAATTAACCTTAAAACTAAATATTATAGCTTTTAACCAAATGTTTTATGAACTCACTATCCGTTTTTTCTTGACCACATTGATCACGACTCATTTTACTAGTGATTTTATTTTGTAATAATTGATATATGGAGGAGATGGGCCGCAAGATCAGGTAGGTTTCTGGGCTTTTCCTTTTCTCAGTCTCGGGGGCAATCCATTGAACCCAGAAACCAAGCTAGAGAAAAACTAAAATTTCAAACACAACACAGGGAAACACAAACTCATCACTGGTACAAATTGAAGGCGTCGAATTTCACTTTCCACAAATATTTTTTTGCTATATAAAACTAGTTAATTTGCTATTCGTTTTATCAGTAGTTTAAATCTTAGAAGTAATTTCTTTGTGCAAAAAACAGAAATAATGTTGCGTCTGCGTACATCTTAAACCCTACTTGAAAATTCGGTTTTAGTGATAGGTTCTGATCCTATATCAAATTAAACACAATAAATTAAGACAAGTTCTAATTATTATTTCTATGAATTAATAAAATTATCAAACACCCTTAAGTTTAAAGCAGATATAAATCAAAGCAAATTAAAGAAAGCAGAAAAATAATCAACACTGAAAGTTCGGGGTTATCCTAAGTTCTGACCCTATGCGGAATTAATCACAATTAATTGAGACAAGTCATAATTAATGTGTCTATGGAAAAACAACTACCAACCACAATATCCAACAACAATAAATTCCACAATATTAATCAATAATAATAAATGTAAATCGGAAATGTAAATCAATCACACAAAATTCAACACAATAATTTTGGTGACGAAGTGGAAAACTCTTCCGAGTAAAAAACCACTCCGGGTATAGGCTACCACCCGAATCCACTATATCGAGAAAAACTTACAGCGATGGTCAAGACCTATGGTGACAACTCCACCGACTCAAGTACCTCTATACTGTAATAACTCAAGGCAATTCCTCAAGCCCGCAACCCACGGTTTTCTTCAGAACCTCTGAAGTCTCTGAGTAGATTTTCTCACCAATGACGCCGGAACTCCGACTACCAAACTTCCTCCTAAAGAACTCTAAAGGATTAGGGAATTTGGGTTAAGTTGTGTTGAAGGTTTAACAAAGAATGGATTTCACCATTAATGAAGAAGACAAGAACATAGAAAGTCTTCAATGGTGGAATCAAAATAAGGTTGAAAGCTTTGAGGGATTTAGGCTCAAGAAATATTTGCTTCAACTCATTAGAATGGCGGCTAAGGGTTATATTTATAGGTAGGGTGAAAACCTAGGGTTTTGCAGGCCAAAAACGCGTTCAGATCGCAGTCGCGTTCGAACGCTTACTAGAACGCTACACGAACGCGCCCTTTCTGTGAAGACTCGTTCGAACGTCAATCGAACGCACAACGAACGTGAGCTCTCTGGAATGCTCCCGTTCGAACCCCACAAGAACGTGACACTAACGCCACACGTTCGAACCCACAAACGAACGCAGCACTAACGCCAATCGTTCGAACACTGCAACGAACGCACCACGAACGTATGTATGATGCACAGCAGCCAGAAACCAGTCCAATTGCACAAAGATCTTCATGAAAGATTACAACTCAATTGAACTTGTTTTGTCACGGACACATGCCAATAAAAATGGAACTAACAATCTCCCCCTTTGGCATTCCGTGACAAAACACTACCTAATACAAAGACTACGGTAATAGACCCAAAAAGCAAATAGTCAACTGTCAACCATCAAACAGTGACTTATTACAAATGGACTCGATCTAACACCTAACAAAGTAGTCTTGAAAACAATACCGCCTCAGCAACAAACCTGTTTACCTGAAACATCCACAAACAACAGTATACCATGAAAAGCATTGGGATTATCAAGTATAACATCAAACAGGTAAAACATTTGTCTCCCCCTTAATCTGAACTCTCCTTAAAACGGAGATATCGACAAATCACCAATTACTCCCCCTTTTTGTCACGAAATGACAAAGCATGCATACACTAGGAGAAACAACAAACATATACGTGAAACTTACTCCCACACAAACAGGCACACAATTTATCATAAGAATAAATGGGAAGCAAATAACCAAAAGTAATATCCGTAAGCATGCATGAAGAACTGACAGTAAGCGAAACATTCAAGATAGAATATTTTCATTACAATACGATAAATGTTTGCAAAAACATCTCATAAACAATTAAAGGGGTGAGAGTACATCATCACAGGTTACAAAAATATGATCCCAAAAATAAATAGACTCCTCCTAACTCAAAGAAAGCCCAGAAAATAAAGCATAAACTGCTAGTCAGACTCCGAACTGGCAGAAGAACCCTCATCATCAGAAGCCGCAGGACAATCCGCAATATGGCGTGCAAATTGAGCTTGCAAGCTACGAACAGTCGAACGAATCCGATTGGCCTCCTGAGAGTAGACGAAGCTCGGCCAGGATAGAGGCCTGAGAGTCCAAAATACGCTGGTAAAAATCTGGAGGAGGACCAGCGGAAGAGGAGGAGGCAGCAGCCGAGGCAGCCGGGGCAGGAGCCGGAGAAGGATCAGGGGCAGCCGCTGGAGCACGAGCACGAGCATGGGCAGGCAGATGAGCAGCTCCAGAAGAGACAGTCTGACGACCAATAGGCTTGAGGAGAGGAAGAGGAGGATCATGCACAAAATCTGGAACCAAAGCCGAGATGATCCGGCGAATGAGACACCCATAGGGAAGGGTGTGGGAAGCATAAGAAGCAGAGCGGATACGTATCATCTCCCGCACAATCACACTGAGGATGTCTATGGAAAGACCCTGCTCAATGGCATAGAGGAACGCAATCCGAGCAAAGGGCTGAGTGTTGACATGAGATTTGGGCCATAAATTATGACATACAATGCGGTTAAGAAGACGATAGGCCGGCAGCAAAGTAGCGACAACAACAGTCCCTCCGCCAAACGGACGATGCTGTCCAGAGGCAACGTCCATGACGAGCTGATCAGAAGGTCCATCAGTAGGGGACCAGGGGAACTGAGGGTAGGGCACCTCAGGAATAGCCAGAATCTGAGATAATACCGAAGGATCGATATCCAAGTAGTGGCCCCGAATGTACACGGAAAAAGAGGTGGCAGAAACAACCTCCATGTTGGAATAGAATTCCTGGACAAGCTGAGGCGACGGACCAACAAAACCCGATAAAAGAGGACCCCAACCACGATTAACCAAAAGAGGTACAATGCCGGAATCATGCAGTTCATCAACCAAGACATTTCGCTCCAGAAACAGACTGCGCTGAGAGAAGTGATCATCGAACAGTTTACCAGCAGCGGGACTGCGAAAACTATCTCGAGGAAGAGAGTCTCGGGGACGTTTCTTTGAAGCAATGGTCTTCTTAGGCATCTAGAGAAACACAAGAACCACAGAAATAAGAGACAACTCAAAACAGACCACAAAAAAAAAAAAAAGATACAAACAACGTTCGAACGCAAATTCATGGGGCGTTCGAACGCGATGGCGTAAGACAGAGCCATAAAACACCCCTATAAGATGCAATACACCACAAATAAACACACACAAACGAAGGATACGAGTGTCTCAAGTGTCAAATCGCCTTCAAACAAGAGAGAAGGCTAAAAAAATCAGAGAACGAAACCCTAACCTTTAGATCTGAAATCGACAGAAACAGAAGAGAAGTAGAGGAAAAATACCTTGATGATGAAGACGAAGCCGAGAATCAGAGGATTAGAGGCTGGATCTGACCAAAAATGGAGGAAAATAGCGAGGAAGAGCAAGATCCAGAATAGGAAGATGAGAGAAAAGAATCGTGCGAACATAAACCGCACGAAGGTATTTAAATACCGACACGGCGTTCGAACGAAGTTCGAACGAGACACCAACGAAGATAGTTCGAACGAAAAAGAACGAAACACCAACGAAAATAGTTCGAACGAAAACAAGAACGAAAACACCACGAAATGAAGACAGTGCACAGCAGAAGAGCAGTTACAATGATACCCAGAAAAGAAAATGATAATTATGACATGAAACAACATGCATCATTTTGCAATTTGCTAAACACAACACTTATGAATATGATCCAAACACTAAGGCATATCAAAACTTGCGTGGAAAAATAAAGTGTACAACAAATCAAGGCTCAAGATCTTAAATTTATGAGCTGGAGACAGCCACAGAAACCTATCTCTAATCAAACCAAGTCCACAAAATATGTGTTCAAACCCAGCACCACTAGGACCTGAAAATAAGCAACATTGGTTGCATGCTATATTATTTACCCCATAAATATCATGAGCTCATATTTAACAACTCTTTCGAGTGAAGGGTTTTTGCCCTTATCTTTTGAATTTGGCCATTTTGGCTCTTTTGCACTTGAGTCTCATTTTTCTTTTTAAATTTATTTCTTTTTACTTTTGAAAAAAGGGGATAGCAAGGTCAACTAGTCAAAGGTCACACTATTGAGCAAACAGGATATGATAGAAAATGGATTGCTATTCCAAAAACTCATACATGCGACCAAGCCTTGATAAATTAAAAACGTGTATGTGTAGGTGCAAGCACAGGATATAACAAAGGATTTTATCACACACACTCATGTATATAAAGCATCAAGAAAAATAACAACATATCATACATGCATAATCATATATCCTACATACCAGGATCACATGCACATGCTATTCATGCTCTAACAAGCCATAAAAATATTTTTGGTCTTTTCAAAATATATAATTTTTTTGATTTTTTAGTTTTAAAGCACAAAAAAAATAAATACACAAAACAGCTTGCAAAACATCCAATGATACGTGGAGTTGTATCCCGAGTGCAGATCATACTACCGTCCATTCGGAATAGGCTATGAAATTTATGTCCGGGTTTCCATCCTATATACCAAGGGATATATAACAAAAACAAGACACACACACACACCCATAAGCTGTGAAAATAAAACAAACGTGTAAAGACATAAAACACACGCACACACACATGCAATGGGAAAATAAAAAATGCATCTTTTAACCAGAGATACACCGAAGTGCACTCTCATCATGTCCACCAGGACATGCAGAAGTAGATGGGAAATCATCTTGCTCCCCCACCCAAACCTTTCTAGGAGCCTCATGCACATGAGAGTTCCCAGACAACAAAGCAAGTTTCTCACTCAATAATTGAGCGTGTTTGGTTAGTGCAGAAACTTGAGACATTAGATTTGACGAATCAAATCTAGGAGACACACTCTTAGGCCTTCTCTTTTGCTTGTGCAATATGAAACACTTAGGCCTAATATGTCCAGCCTTGCCACAGTGATGGCAAACAGGCACAAACCTCGGATGAGAGCGAGGTTTACCCACAACACCTCTAGATCGAGGTTGGGTAACAGGACGAGGAACAACAAGAGGAGAAACATGACTACACACAACAGGTTTGTTACCTAAGTCACGTTTAGCTGCTACAGGCACAGCTTTGAAGAAGAAGCCTTATTACAGTTAGGCTCAGAAATAATACCTAACATACGGTCCACCTTTTTATTTCCACTAGAAAATGCGGACAATTGGGTTCTAGCATCTTCAAGTTCGGTCTCTAAAATTTGGACTCTATTAACTAGGCCACTGTTCCTCTCCTCTAGGTCATCAAACATCAAAAGGCTTTGCTCAAATTTACCTTGAGCTTCATTCTTTTCTAGCTCAACAGCTTTCAGCCTTTTACTGACCTCTATATTAGTCTTCTTAATAGCTAAACTCTCATTAAACAGTTCAGCAAAAGCTACCTGAAGACTATCCTCATCAACAGACGCATCAAGAGAGACTTCAGAATCAGCATCATTAACAATAATCTCTCTATCATCAGTCACACTAGCAGTAAATGCCATATAATTGTTCTTGTCTTTAGGAGACTCATCAGAGGTATATCCACCTTCTGAATCACTGGGAGAGGCTGCCATGGCTTTCTTACCTTTAGACTTCAGATATGTGGGACACTCAGATCTAATGTGCCCATATCCTTCACACTCATGGCATTGGATATCACGGGATCTACTACCCCTATCATCTCTAGACTCTTTCCTGCTATGCCTGCTCTCTCTAGGCATAACCTCCCTATCTCTATTACTGCTATGGCCACTCTTCTTAAATTTAAGAAATTTCTTAAACTTCTTTGCAAACAAGGCCAACTCACGATCCGTGATGGTATCATCACCAGACGAATCATGCACAACTTCCTTAGCGATTTTTATCGCAAACGTTTTTGGCTCTCTATAACCAGGAAGTTTTTTCTCATAAACCTGCAGTTTTCCTACGAGTTCATCTAAATCAAGCAGATCGAGGTCATTACTTTCCTCGATGGCGGTGATTTTGGGTAGGAACTTATCAGGAAGGGATCTAAGGATTTTTCTAACTATCCTATTTGTAGGTATAGTCTCACCTAGGTTAAAACTAGAGTTAACGATATCGTTAATCTCAGCATAAAATTCATCAAAGGTCTCATCATCTTTCAGTTTGGCGACCTCAAACCTAGTGGCTAAATCCTGGAGTCTATATTTTTACAGTTTCAACATGCAGATGTCCCAAGCATCCTCATCAGCTCTCAGACAGCAGGATCCCACAGCTGGCAGAACACACATGATCTCAGAATTCAGCCAACAACAGCACGTAGGTGCAAATGTATGGCATTAACATTGCTGTTCCTTTGCTAGCATCAAATTCGTCCCTAGTCCAGGTCAATTTATGTTTAGGGGAAGATACCCCATCAACAATAACAACGGGAGGTTCCACCCGTGTTCAACAGTCATCCAGACCCTCTCATCTAAGGACTTAAGGAACGCTCTCATGCGAACCTTCCAATGCAAATATTCCGTGCCATCAAAAAATGGCGGACAATTTAAGGGTTGACTACGCTCCATAGCTAATGGGTCAGGGATCGAGTTCAGGCTCTGATACCAATTGAAAGTTCGGGGTTATCCTAAGTTCTGACCCTATGCGGAATTAATCACAATTAATTGAGACAAGTCCTAATTAATGTGTCTATGGAAAAACAACTACCAACCACAATATCCAACAACAATAAATTCCACAATATTAATCAATAATACTAAATGTAAATTTCGGAAATGTAAATCAATCACACAAAATTCAACACAATAATTTTGGTGACGAAGTGGAAAACTCTTCCGAGTAAAAATCACTCCGGGTATAGGCTACCACCCGAATCCACTATATCGAGAAAAACTTACAGCGATGGTCAAGACCTATGGTGACAACTCCACCGACTCAAGTACCTATATACTGTAAGAACTGAAGGCAATTCCTCAAGCCCGCAACCCACGGTTTTCTTCAGAACCTCTGAAGTCTCTGAGTAGATTTTCTCACCAATGACGCCGGAACTCCGACTACCAAACTTCCTCCTAAAGAACTCTAAAGGATTAGGGAATTTGGGTTAAGTTGTGTTGAAGGTTTAACAAAGAATGGATTTCACCATTAATGAAGAAGACAAGAACATAGAAAGTCTTCAATGGTGGAATCAAAATAAGGTTGAAAGCTTTGAGGGATTTAGGCTCAAGAAATATTTGCTTCAACTCATTAGAATGGCGGCTAAGGGTTATATTTATAGGTAGGGTGAAAACCTAGGGTTTTGCAGGCCAAAAACGCGTTCAGATCGCAGTCGCGTTCGAACGCTTACTAGAACGCTACACGAACGCGCCTTTTCTGTGAAGACTCGTTCGAACGTCAATCGAACGCACAACGAACGTGAGCTCTCTGGAATGCTCCCGTTCGAACCCCACAAGAACGTGACACTAACGCCACACGTTCGAACCCACAAACGAACGCAGCACTAACGCCAATCGTTCGAACACTGCAACGAACGTACCACGAACGTATGTCTGATGCACAGCAGCCAGAAACCAGTCCAATTGCACAAAGATCTTCATGAAAGATTACAACTCAATTGAACTTGTTTTGTCACGGACACATGCCAATAAAAATGGAACTAACAAACACCAACAATTTTGTTAACGAAGTGGAAAACTCTTGTGAGTGAGAAAACACTCCGGATATTTAGGCTACCGGCTAAAATCCACTATAACAAGAAAAACTCAGTAATGGTAAAAGACCTATGGTAGCAACTCCGTTGACTCTAATACCTCTAGACTGTAATAACTCGAAGAACTCATCGAGCCCACACCAAGCGGCCTTCTTCAGAATCTCTGAAGTCTCTAAGATGATCAACTTTGCAAACATGCAACGTCAGAACTACAACTACCAATCTTCCTCCTTGAGAACTCTGAAGGCTTAGGAGATTGAGATACGTTGTGTTTATGTTGACAACAAAGTCTTCAAGGTGGATTATCAAGAAGGTTGAAGTTAAGAAGATTTGAGACCCAGAGTAATGTGTTTTCAACACTTGTGAATGTGGCTCTAAGTTTGTTTATATAGGTAGGGCAAAGACAATGGTTTCTTAGTGCAAATCTGGCTTAAAAACGCGTCCAAAATAACATACTTACACACGGCCATTCGAATGCCCCTCAAATGCAAAGTTTATGCCTTCGGGAGTTCGAACGCTCAGACGAACGCAACTCGAACGCACGTCGCAGATTGGTTTTGAGGTGCAACTTAAAACGGTTGTAAATTTTTCGTCCCTTGGCCAAATCATGTACGCTTTATATGTACGCGATCTCTTCGAGTTTACTTTCCAATGAAACCGACCTTATGTCAATTGAAGCTCTAAATCTTTTGGAATGTCCAAAAAAGTGAATATCGTTCTGATATCTCCATCTGATGTTGTCCAAATACTTGTCCAATTACTCCGAGAACTTCAAGACTTATTACAACTCAATTGAACTTTTGTTTTGTTACGGACATTGTCAACAAAAATGGAACTAACACTACTTATTACGGAATCCTTATACATTAGATATAACCTTATATAACTTGCAATCTATTGACATTACAATAAAAATTTGCAATTAATCTTAATCAGCACAATGGTGATGAAAGCAACTCAAAAAGTAACTCCAAACAATTGAAACATATATACCACAAGGCTAATTCTATAATCTGAATTTGATTAACAAAATACAATTTTCCTACTACATTATTCATTCTCCTTATAGAATCGCAATTAAGAAGTAAAATAAAAAAACTAAAGGGATTACCAGATACATGTATCAACAATATTTCTGGAGAAGTTTATATTAGATTATTACAATACATACTTGTACAATTACACATACACACACATCATCACCCACACGAACAACCGAAACCATATTATTAAGTAATTAATTATAATATATCATCATGACTATGAAGTATGAAGTATGGTTCAATTAATTAAATAGTTGACTAAATGAAAGAGATTAAATCATGTAAAAATTTTGTCGTTAATCCCACAAGCAATGAACTGGTTTATTTCCAGTGAGAAAATTATTAGCTATACATATGTAGTGATATGACTTATTAACGAGAAGATTATGTAACCCAGTTACATATATTTTTGTGTATTGACAAAGTTGTACTTGTTTTGTTTAAATTCGGATTGATGATTTGACGGTGAGATTTTTAACGTTTTTTAAAAAAAATTTATGTGTCGCTGTGTGCAAGCACTACAAGAATTATGGCTTTTAGCGTCCAAATATTTAGCGTCGAATACTGTTTCGACGCTAAAAGTGAGTTTTAGCGTCGAAAATAATATTCGACGCTATATGTCATATTTTTAGCGACGGAATAAAACTTCGACGCAGAATATTAATGTTTTAGCGTCGAAAACTTTTTTCGACGCTAAAATAAGTACTTTAGCGTCGAATAATATTCGACGCTGAATAATTCTATTATTGCAATAATTTTTGGCGCCAAATATTACACTTTTAGCGTCAAAAAACAGAGTCGACGCCAAAAATATACTTTTAGCGTCGAATATATAGCGTCGCTAAAGGTTTATGAAGTTTCCACCGATAAATCCTTGATTCTTTAGCGTCTAAATTAAATTCGACGCTAATTTTTTGATATTTAGCGTCGAAAAAACCTTTTCGACGCTAAAAACGTCAACAATTAGCGTCGAATATTCAAATTCGACGCTAAATATAGATTAAAATGCAGATTGCCACCAACCCTTCTCCCCTCTGTTTTTTCTCTCATTCTCTTCATTTTCATCCTCTGAAATCTGAGAATTTCTCCTCTACAGCCTCACATCTCTCTTAAAAATTTTCAATAAAATTGTAATCAATTTCCGATAAGGTAATTCTTCTTTCATATTTCTTTATTATTTTCAATTTTTATGATTATATATGTTGTTTATATGTTGTTTGTTAGTGATTTATGATTCATATATGTAGAGTAAGTATATTAATTAATAAAATATAATTTTTTTGTAAACTATTTAATTTATCAACCAAATATATATATATATATATATATGCTTAAATAAGTATTACTGAATTAGTAATGTTGATTACTCTAAAATGATATCTAATAATTATATTATTATATTTAGGTATTCTGCTGAAATGGATAGAAATTGGATGAGCTCTCTGGATAGATTGAGTGTTGAATATCATAATGGAGTGTCTGAGTTTATGGAAGTCGCAAAGCAACACATTGATGCAGAAGGTCGTGTTCGTTGTCCATGTTCAAATTGTTTGAATAGGAAAAGGAAGCGGTTAGATGAAGTTCATAATCATTTATACATGCCAGGAATATCACCAACTTACCGTACGTGGATTTATCACGGTGAGCAGTATCATTCTCACTCACGGTTTTTTGATGTCGGCGAATGGAGCAGTAGTTACAATCAACCTGCAAACGATGAGATCACCGATATTTTGCATGACTTACAAGGTCCACAACTTGGTCATAGTGTTAGTGGTGACATGCCGTGTTAAGTGGAAATGATCAAAATTTATTTAGTGAACTACTTGATGAGGCAAAAAAAATTCCATTCGAAGGTGCTGGAATGTCGATCTTGAATTTCGTTGTGAAATTATTACACATTAAAGTGATCAACAGAATGACCAACAAAAGTATCGATATGATGTTAGAGTTACTGGCCCAAATGTTACCGGTTGGAAGCGAATTGCCTAAGTCTTACTACGAGGCAAAGAAAATGTTGCGTGATCTGGGAATGGGGTATGAATCCATTCATGCTTGTAAGTTTGATTGTGTATTATTTCGTGCCGAGTATGAATCACTTGAACATTGTCTGATATGTGGTGAAAGTCGGTACAAAGTCCGTGGTATGGGGAAGAAAATGCCTAAAAAGATATTGCGATATTTCCCTTTAACGCCCATGCTGCAGAGATTGTTCATGTCACGACACACAGCGACTGATATGATGTGGCATCTGTAGGGGTTGGTGCTCAGAGCGCCAATTCCCGGTTGTATTTTGTTAAATACTTCTGTAAAAATTATTATTAGTAATAATATATGCAGTTTCTATAATATAATCTAATCTTTTATATGGTAAAGACGTAATGACCCTAGAATGATTAGTCATGATACAGTTGCAAAAGCGTCGCAACGGACATTGAGTCGTATCATGACGTTGTCATTCTCAGACAGTTCCTGGTCAAGGTTTACACTACTTGGTCAGTATAGTAAACCCGTTGAGACCGGTACATGTCGTATACTGGAATATATGATTCCAATGGTTTCTCAATGAACCATTAGTCTTGGAGACTAGTATAGACGTGTAGGTGTTTATAGTGGATAAACACTGAACGACTCACCGAAGATTCTTAATGGATGGTACACCAGCGTCAATAAGAATCTTCTTGGGTTGAGTAGCACTTGTGATTCTTAGACTTGAGATGCCATTGTGGGCACATGAGACATCTTCTACACTTGACGGCAGTCACGTCACCGATCTATTTAGATCAGACCTCCGCCTGTTCGTTGGGTGTAGATAGATCCTCAGGGTGTCCTATGTGTATCAAGATAGGATCCGTCAGTTCTGTGTACCAGAGCATAGGTAGTCCATATGATTAGCAATCAGATAAAACCATGGGCCCGTGGTAAGTTTAGAAGCTAGTTCTAAACATTCTTTTTGAGATTGCTAATAGAATAGTCGACTGGATAATCCCGATAGAGATTTGACGTTAACATCTATATCTCTGGGATTTATCCGGATACCTATGACGGAGGAATTATACATTTGCGATGACCTCGACCTGTATGGTTCAGCGAGATTATCCGTGATCGTCATAATCTACGGGTGGATAGATTATGGACACGAAATTAGATTTTGTGACGGATATACCTGAACCTAGAGAGTCTCAATAATGAAACATACTCGTTGAGCACTAGAGCAACATAAATAAATAATATTGATTATTTATAAAGTCGTTTAATGGTTAAACGCAAGATACATGCTAAAGAGACTAGATAGTCATTTCCTTAATTATTGTGTATTTACATTTAATACTTGATTAATTTAAATACACATTAATTAATAGTCAAAATGAGTTATTTGACTTATTTCCTAAATGAATATATGTTTTTAATATTTAATGTAAATATTGTACATATATTTAATATATTTGTATTTGATTAATTAATTAATTATTTAATTGTTAAATGATTAAATTAATTAAAATATAAATATCTTATGTTAGGATAATTAAAGTAAATGACATTAGTTGCATTTGTTGACCAAGATAAATATCTAATAAAGTAGTTTATAAGATATTATGCAAGTTGACATTATGATTATTGAAATGAAATTGAAATTACAATTTCTTGCATTGGTCTTGCATTTTCGGCCAAGGTGTAATTGTTACACATATAAATTGATTTTCATTTCATTTAACACTTAACCTAATACACTTTATAAAAACAAACTCCATTGAAGAAACCTTGAAAGCTTGAGAGAAGAAAGACTTATCAAAGAAAAAGCTTGGAATTTAGTAAGTTTTTCAAACTTACTATTAGAGAGGAATATGTTCCTTAGGTTCTAGCTTCAACATATGTTGTTCTTAGATAATTTCTTTCTTTATTTCTTTGTGTTTTTGTTGATGGAAGTTTGAATGAAGTGTTGAGCATGTATGGTGAAGAAAGAATGTAACTAGTGTAGTTATATGTATTCTTTTAAGGTTTATGAAACCATGTTGCTATTCTAGAGTTATTGACCCACTCTTAAATGACCTAGATTTGATCTTGAGTTGTTTCATTGTGTTGAGACTTGAATTAGTTGAAAGATTGATGATTGAAACATTTGATTTAATGTAAATGGCCTAATTTGCCCAATTTGTGGAAATTGAAAAATTAGGGTTTATAACCTATTCCAAATTTGGGGGTTTTCATATATGTTGAGCATTTGGGTGTGTATATGATGCATGCAAAGTTTCATGTTGATTGGATTTCATTTGGATGAGTTTTGAAGCATGAAATGACCAAATGGTCAATGTAGGCACCAAATGGTGCTCTCGGCAATTTGAAGGGAAATTGGGGATTTTGCTTGCTTTAGTGTTTTGATGTTTTGAACATCATAAGTTCATCTTAGAAATGATTTAGAATCATTCAAAATTGATTGGATCAATTTCGGACTAAAACGGACAAAAATACAAAGCAAGGGTATTTCGGTAAATTCACTTAAAATTGTTTTATTGAATTTATTTTCTTAATTGATTATTGGAATATTAAATAAATGTTTTTATTTAATTAATCCGAGAAAAAGTTTTGAAATCTGAAAATCGGATTTTCACCGCTTCCGCTGCGTTACCGGACTCACCCCCTAAATAACCCCTTCAGCATCATGAAAAGAGGATCGGTGCGGAGGGCATACTTAGAAATCCTGCGGACGGAACCGAATGGAAGGAATTTGATGACATGTACCCCCGTTTCGCTGAGGACCCCCGTAATGTCAGGTTAGGTCTTGCCTCTGATGGTTTTAACCCATTTGGGAATATGTACAACTCTTATAGCATCTGGCCCGTTATTGTCAATCCATATAACTTACCTCCATGGAAATGTATGAAGGATCCGTTCATGTTTATGTCATTGCTTATCCCTGGTCCACCCCATACCAGATGAGCAGCTGTCGCAATTGGTTTTCAAGAATCAGACAGCTTACAACGTTGGTCTTGGCACTCGTAAGAAGCCAACGTCATCTGCACGCAATAGTGGTAATTCGGACAATGTCTCTCTTCGAGACGAGTTAGTCACCACCAAAGACGAGCTGCAGCAGACTAAGGAGAAGCTACAACAGGTCACAGTGGACCACGAGAAGAAGATGATGGACCACGAGAAGAAGATGGAGCAGTTGGAACAACAACTGCTGGCTTTCCGTCAGATGTTCGAGGCCTCAATGAGTCATGGTGCATCGGGCTCGAGCGTCCCCCCATCACAGTAGCAATTAATTTTATATTTGGTTTTGTATAAACATTTTGAACAAATAGATTTAATATAATATTTCTTTTTTCTAAAACAAATTTCAATATAATATTTCGTCATTTTGTTATTAATTACATTTTTTTTTCAACTAAATTAAATATTTTAGACCAAAAAATAAGTAAATTACTAATTTTTTAAAAAATAAATTTTTTACTTTTAGCGTCGAATATTTCGACGCTAATAGTATAAAAAATGGCCGCTGTAAGCGTACATATAATACTTTTTTAATATACGTTAGCGTCGACAATTTTCGACGCAAAAATTCAAACTTTTAGCGTCGAATATTTCGACGGTAATAGTAAAACAAATGGTCACTGTAAGCTTACATATAATACTTTTTTATTATACTTTAGCGTCGACAATTTTCGACGCTAAAAGTTTGAATTTTTGCGTCGAATTATTTCGTTGCGAAATATAAAATATAGCGTCGGACAATTTACCTTAACGTCGAAAACAATTGGACGCAGAATACTGTTTTTTAGCGTCGCATTTAATTATTTCGACGCTAAAAGTGATTTTCGTCGACATTTTATCGTCCATTTTTTGCGTCTAATTTTTTCGACGCTAAATGTCTTTTGCGTCGAAACCGTCGCTTATGGCGTCGAAATAATTCGACGCTAAATGGTCTAATTCTTGTAGTGAAGTTTTGACGACATAAAATAATCAATATAAAAAGGATAAAAGACGCAATTGTGAGCATATATATATGCGTGTTCTCTCTTTATTAATATTATTGGATACCAAGGCCTACTACTTTTAAGCCGATAATAATTTTTGATTTGTCACAAGATACAACACTCAATGCTCATAAATTCTAGTAATCAATGGGACGAGGAGAGGGTTAGGCTACACTTCTTGGAGATGATGCAGCCGAGATTCTGAAGATTCGGCTACCCAAAATAAATCAGATAGTATGGTACTTTGATAAACAAAAAAGGAATATTTAGTAAAAAATGGGTACCAAGTTGCGTTAAAAATGAAGTTCCCAGATCTACCTAATTCTTCAGGGGGTTCGGCAAACCTATGGAATATGATTTGGGGATTGGACATTCTATCCAAGCTAAAGATCTTTTACTGGAGGGCAGCAAATGACCTGTTACCATTAGCGGAGAATTTATGGAAAAGAAAAGTTCTGCAAGATTCTAGATGCGATATTTGTGGAAGAAGAGTAGAAACAACCACGCTCTATTTGATTGTAAAATGGCAGTCAAAGTCTGGAAGCTTTCTCTTTTTAAAGATGCAATCACGGTTTTGAGAACTACAGCCAACAATGACCCTTTAAGTATCCTAATACACCTGAGCGAGAAACTTGAGAAGAGGAATATGGAACTGGCAGTGGCTATTTGTTGGGCTTGTTGGAATGCCAGGAATGCGTTTAATTTTGAAAGAAAATTGGAGGAGTCTGCCAGATTAATAGCGAAGGCAAAAACAATTGTTGAAGGATATAAAAGGGTGAAATGTCCAGCAATGTGTGTGAACGATGTAGTGAGAGAGGGGAAGGCAGCAAGCAGAAAAACATCTTCACCAGGATCCTTCATAATTAACAAGGATGCAGTAGTGGACATTGACAACCAGACAGCAGGCCTTGGTGTGGTTATAAGAAATAATGGGAGTAGTGTGATTGCAGCAGCTATAAAAAAATCAAATTTTATGGGGAGGTACCTTAACTGATCTATCGGCAAGTAAAAGAGTAGTTGATGTTGGTTTTAACTCGCCAATATTAAGTTGCTGATAAACTGAAAATGGAAGCAAATTGACACTGGCTCCAAGATCAAGCAAATCATGTTTAATTTTTTGATTTCCAATAACACATGAAATAGTTAGACAACCAGGGTCCTTGTATTTTAGTGCATTATTGGTTGAGAGAATAAAACTTACCTATTCAGTTAGAAAAGCTTTATTTCTTACATGAGGTTTCTTTTTAACGGTGCACAAGTCTTTCAGAAATTTGGCATAAGATGATATATGTTGGATAACATCTAACAAATGAATATTGACCTTTACCTGTTTGAATATTTCATATATCTCTAAGGAATTGTTCAATTTCTTTGTTTTTAATGCCTGTGGAAATGGAGGTGCATGAGAGAAATTGTTATCATCAACGACGGGTAATAGTTCATCAACCCATTTCCTTACCCTCTGAATCTGATTTATTTTCAGCTTCGCGAGGTTCAAGAATAGGTATGTGGATAACTTTACCACTACAAAGAGTAATAACCGATTTTACATGGTCTATATGTTGACTTCCAGAACTACCCTCGTGAGGGTTTTGATGACTCTTGGGATTTGGCTGTGGTTGTGCATGAAACTTTCTTTTCTCATTAATGGTTAAAACATATGTGATTTTGGAGAAGTATATTTCATATCAATAATGTTCGCACATTTGGTATTGATGGTTTCATGTTTCTCAATGAATGCATGCAAGGTATCCTCAAGGGTTTTCCTAGGTGGTGGGACATATGTGTAGGGGTTATTAGGGGGTGAGTCCGGTAACGCAGCGGAAGCGGTGAAAATTCGATTTTCAGATTTCAAAACTTTTTCTCGGATTAATTAAATAAACATATTTATTTAACATTCCAATAATCAAATTATGAAAATAAATTCAATAAAACATTTTTAGGTGAATTTACCGAAATACCCTTACTTTGTGTTTTTGTCCGTTTTAGTCCGAAATTGATCAAATCAATTTTGAATGATTCTAAATCATTTCTAAGATGAACTTATGATGTTCAAAACATCAAAACACCAAAGCAACCAAAATCCCCAAATTCCTTGTCAAAGCCGAGAGCACCATTAGAGTGCAATTTTGTGCATTTTGCACTTTCATGCTTCAAGACACATCCAAATGATATCCAATCAACATGAAAATTTATATGCATCATATACACACATAAATACACAACATATATGAAAACCCCCAAATTTGGAATTAGTCATGAACCCTAATTTTTCAATTTCCACAAATTGGACAAATTAGACCAAATACATTAAATCAATTACTTCAATCATCATTCTTCCATCCAATCCAAGTCTCAACACAATGAAACAACTCAAGATCAAATCTAGGTCATTTAAGAGTGGGTCAATAACTCTAGATTAGCAACATGGTTTCAAAAACCTTAAAAGAATAGTTATAACTACAATAGTCACAATACTTCCTTCATTACACATGCTTCACACTTCTCCAAAACTTCCATCATCAAAAACCACAAGGAACAAAGAAATAAACATCCTAAGAATATCATATATTAAAGCCTAGAACCTAAGGAACATATTCCTTACTAATAGCAAGTTTGAAAAACTTACTAAATTTCCAAGCTTTTGAAGTTTTCTTTCTTTCTCAAGCTTTCTTTTGGTTTCTTCAATGGTGTCTCTCTTTTGTAAAAAGTGTATTAGGTTAACCAAATGAAAAGCAAATGAAAACAATATACTTTTTCAAAGAATAGCCTTGGCCGAAATTGCATCAAGCATATACCAAAAATTTTCATTTCAAATTCATTTCAAAGTCATTTAATCAACTTGACAAATATGTAAAACACTTTATGGATATTTATTTAAGTCAACAATTGCAACTAACATCATTTACTTAATATATCCTAATGTAAGATATTTATATTTTAATTAATTTAATCATTTAACAATTAAATAATTAATTAATTAATCAAATACAAATATATTAAATATATGTATAACATTTACATTAAATATTAAAAACATATATTCATTTAGGATATAAGTCAAATAACTCATTTTGACTATTAATTAATGTGTATTTAAATTAATCAAGTATTAAATGTAAATACACAATAATTAGGCAAATGACTATCTAGTCCTTTTAGCACGTATCTTGCGTTTAACCTTTAAACGACTTTATAAATAATCAAATATTATATTAATGTTGCTCTAGTGCTCTACGAGTATGTTTCATTATTGAGACTCTCTAGATTCAGGTATATCCGTCACGAAATCAAATTTCGTGTCCATAATCTATCCACCCGTAGATTATGACGATCACGGATAATCTCGCTGAACCATACAGGTCGAGGTCATGGCAAATGTATAATTCCTCCGTCACAGGTATCCGGATAAATCCCAGAGATATAGATGTAAACGTCAAATCTCTATCGGGATTATCCAGTCGACTATTCCATTAGCAATCTCAAAAAGAATGTTTAGAACTAGCTTCTAAACTTTTCCACGGGCCCATGGTTTTATCTGATTGCTAATCATATGGACTACCTATGCTCTGATACACAGAACTGACGGATCCTATCTTGATACACATAGGACACCCTGAGGATCTGTCTACACCCAACGAACAGGCGGAGGTCTGATCTAAATAGATCGGTGACGTGACTGCCGTCTAAGTGTAGAAGATGTCTCATGTGCCCACAATGGCATCTCAAGTCTAAGAATCACAAGTGCTACTCAACCCAAGAAGATTCTTATTGACGCTGGTGTACCAACCATTAAGAATCTTCGGTGAGTCGTTCAGTGTTTATCCGCTATAAACACCTACACGTCTATACTAGTCTCCAAGACTAATGGTTCATTGAGAAACCATTGGAATCATATATTCCAGTATACGACATGTACCGGTCTCAACGGGTTTACTATACATACCAAGTAGTGTAAACCTTGACCAGGAACTGTCTGAGAATGACAACGTCATGATACTTCTCAATGTCCGTTGCGACGCTTTTGCAACTGTATCATGACTAATCATTCTCGGGTCATTACGTCTTTACCATATAGAAAGATAGATTATATTATAGAAACTGCATATATTATTCATAATAATAATGTTTTACAGAAGTATTTAACAGAAATACAACCGGGAATTGGCGCTCTGAGCACCAACCCCAACAATATGGTGCATAATTCTGGGAATTTCAGAAATTCTGGTGTACTTGAGGAGGTTGTTGTGATGGTTGTGCTTGGTTATCATTTCTCCAATTGAAGTTTGGATGGTTTCTCAAACCAGTTTGTAGGTTTGGGAGTATGGGTTTGGATTTAGTCTATTAAAAGTGTTTATGGAACTGTCTTGGTCATGAAGAGATTCTTGCAGGGCTGGAAAAGTTGGACAAACTTGTGTGACATGTTCATTTGAATTACAGATTTGACAAGTGACTTCTTGAAATGACTTGACATGATCTATTTTCCTCATTTCTAATGCCTCGACTTTTTTAGATAGAGATGCATATTTAGCAGAAAGGTCATGGTCTTCCCTAAGGTTAAACATACCTATACCAGATGGCTGTGGTTTTACAGACGACACATAAGTGCCAACTGTGTCTCATTGTTGTGCATTCTCAGTTATGTGTTCTAGGTAATCTAGTACATCTTCGGAATTTTTATCCCTAAACTCACCATTACACATCATTTCCACTATTTGTCTACCTTGGGGTGTTAAACCCTCGTAGAAGTAGGCAACCAGCCTCAATGTTTCAAACCTGTGATGTGGACAAACATTCAACGTCTCTTTAAACCTCTCCCAACATTGGTAAAGTTTTTCCCTCGACTCATGTATGAAAGTTGTGATTCCTCTCTTAAAGGAGTTTGTCCTGTGAGAGGGGAAGAATGTTTTCAGAAACTGTTCTTGCAAATCATCCCATATTCAGATGAATCCTGACTTAAGATTCTGGAGCCAAATTTTAACTTTATCCTTTAAAGAAAATGAAAAAAAAAATTAATCGAATTATATTCATGCTGCAATTTTGGTCTGTGCATGTGTTACATACCTCTTCAAATTCCCTTAAGTACTTATAAGTAAAAGTACCTACAAGCAATAGCGACAAACAATCTCTATACCCAAGAGGGGGGTGAATTGGGTTATCGCTATAAATGCGGAATTATAAAATCTTTGCCGATTTTAAGCTATTATTACCAAGTGGGAGTTTTAGGCAATTTTCTCTATTCCAATTAATAGCCTATATGCAAGTTTCTAATCAATATTATAAATGTAATCAAACTTGCAAATAAGTAAAAGTTAAGGGAAAGAGAAATACGACACCGCAATTTATAGTGGTTTGGCCAAACGTGCCTACGTCCACTCCCCCAAGCCTCGCTTGAAGATTTCTACTAGAATCGAGTTTTCCGTGGTTCACTCGTAACCAAGAGTTTTCCGCCAAGGCGCACTCCGAACCTTTTACAAGATTGAGTTTTCTACGTAGGTGCACTCACAACCTTTACAAATTACCCAAACGATGAGATTTCACAAATCACAAGTGTTTTTGATAAAGAAGAATTGAAACACATTTGGGCACTCACAAATAATAAGAAGATTGTGTGAGAGCAAACCCAAGTGTTTCTAAGCTCACTAAATGTATGGAAGGTGTGTGTGTGAGCTTGGATGAGTGTTTATGAATATGAAGGTGTATGACACTTTTTGTTTGCCTTAGAGAATGTGTATGAAGGTTTTCTAGATCTCTTGCTAGATGCAAATGAGTTGAGGTTCTATTTATAATAAATACAAAGCTTCCCCAACTTACAGCGAGACCGGCGAGCAAACCGGCGAGGAGACCGGCATGCCGGTCTAGGGTTTCAATATCTCCCAACGGCTATATAACGTTCGAAAAACTAGCAGTTAGACCGTCGAGCAAACCGGTATGGAAACCGGCGAGGACCAGCCCGGTTCCAGAGAGCAGGATTTTCTTGCCAATACCGGCATGTAGACCGGCGAGGTAACCGGCACGGTATGGCCCGATTCCAGTAGGCATGCAAAACAGGGGAAGGCCGGTTTAATGACGGTAAGGGACCGGTAAGGTCCATGCCGGTTCCAGAGAGCTTCCCTAAATACTAAAATGCAGATTTGAAGGTTTTAATGCATTTTGTACATGCCCCTAATGCATCTACGTGAATGTGCATGATCCCTATGAGCTTAGGCACTTGAATATTACATCTCACATTACAAATTAAATCATAAGCTAAGACTTTTGCAATATAGTCTTCATTTTGCCGCAAGTCTTCACATTCTCGCTCTTCACCTCATATGCTTCGACACTTTTTGTATTTCTTCGTGATTGTACGTCGAAGTCGTCAATTGCGTTGACGTCATCAAAATCCAATTAAGCGACCAAGTCACCAACAATCTCCCCTTTTTTGATGATGGCAACCCCGTAAAACTTGTTGAAACTTGTGAGCTTCTTGGAGTCCAAATTTGACAATTTTGCTCCCTCAACATAAGCTCCCTCTCAATGTGTGATTGTCTTCAAAAATAGCTCTATAACAACTTAACAAACATATTAGTACATTTACTCCCCCTTAAACCAAGGGTGAGGGTAAAACAAGTTTTAATCTCATTTCTAATGATTTCTCCCCCTTTGACATAATCAAAAAGTGGAGAAGCAAAATTTTAAATCTAAAATGAGATACCAATAGATGTATGCTAAAAATAAGATACCAAAAAAAATATGCACATTTTGGCATTTCCCCATTTTTGCCATAAGATGTAAAAATCATGTATAATGTAATTTTCAAAAGATTATGTACTATGATACCAATTAACAATTTATGTCACTGAATCTATTTGAATATCATAACATTTTAAGCATTATTTCTCCCTAATTGTGATATCAAATAAAATAAGTCATTATATATCATGATACCAATTAAAATCAATGACTTCAATCCATTTTAATGATTGTCTTCTTATGAATATCTTACCAATTACTTAAACAATCAAAATTCATGCTTTTCATGATTATTCAATTATGTTACGTGGCAAATTCATTTATAATGCAAAATTAATCAAATGATCACATATATGAGATTTGACTCAATGAATTCAATGTGATACCTATTGAAATAGAATAGGGGTTTAAATATATGATTAAGGCACTTAGTGATATCAAATGGAAATCGATACCAATAGAAGTTTGAATACATTGCCTAATCACTTTGTATGCTTTAAAAATATTTTAACCAAAGTGAAATATGCATACATATAGAAATTGGAGGAAACGGTACCAATGTTTCCGTGAATACGGATTTTACCTTTACCATTGCGATTCCTCATTTTCTTGAGCCTTTGGGATCAACTTTGTAATTCTCTTTAAGGATCCATTCTCAAAGCTCCCCCTACAAATTTTTCAATTATACTTTGGTACCCAAACTTTCTTGGGTCCATTGGGGTTAGTTTTGATTCCTAGAGGAATCCATGCATTTTTAATCACATTCTTATACATGCATTCAAAACTTTTATGTCCATTTTCATTGCAAGCATGACATGTGACATTTTCATTTATAACATTTTTAGCATGAGAATCAGAAGCCTTAACAAAATAATTTTTCAAAAAATTCTTTTAATATAAGGCCTATATCCTAATCCTTCTCTTTTAAATGCACATTTTTGGGATCCAATAAGCATTTTAAAATTTTTATGTCCCAATGTGAATTTGCTAAGTATGTTTTGCAAATCTACAATCTTAGTATTTAACAAAACATTTTCATTCAATATAGATTCACAATCGCATGTCTTAGAGCTTTTTAATCTTTAAACATGCAATTTCATCATTCAAGCATGCAATTTCTTTTTCATGTTTAGCCTTTAAGCATATCATATCATTATCTAAAACATGAATTTTATCCATACTAGTTGCATGTTCAATTTTAAGTGTAGCATGCTCATTTTTGACCAATTTTAATTTCTTTTTAAGCATATCACATAATTCTTTTAAACCATTAAAAGCATCAAGTAATTCAGAATTGTGTACCTCTTCTTCTTCACTTTCTTCTTCAATTTCAAATCGGATGTCTTCATCCGTGATAGCCATAAATGCTATTGATTTATCTTTGACTTCAACTTCTTCCTCCTCGGATGAGCTTGAATCGCTATCGCTCCAAGTTGAAGTTGTTTTCATTGCCTTTTTCTTTGATTTTCCTTTCATTTTCCTCAATGGGTAATCGGTAGCTATGTGACCCGGTTTGTTGCATTCATAACACACAATTTTCTTATTCTTCCGCGGCCATTTTTCTTCCTTCTTTTCGTTTGCTTTTGATTTTCCCTTGAGTTTTGCGGATTTGAAAAGCTCCTTTACTTTATTAGTGATGCTTGCCACTTCATCATCACTATCCTCTTCTTCACTGAACTTGAGTCGACTCTTTTTCTCGCTTTTAAGGCCAATGACTTTCTTGTCATTTTCTCATCTTCCTCCTTTTTATCCATTTTGATCTCCATTTCATACTCAAGCAATTTGCCGACCAAATCATCCATCTTCAAAGTGTTTATGTCGTTTGTTTCTTTAATGGAGGAGGTGTAGCTTCTAAACTCTTTCGGGAGAGATCTTAAAATTTTCTTCACTTGATCCGATGTCCCAATGACTTTTCCCAATGCTCTCAAATGATTGATGATGACCGTAAACCTAGAAATCATGTGATCAATTTCTTCCCCGGATTCCATCTTGAAATTGTCCAATTCGCACATGAACCGGTTGATCTTTGACTCCTTCACTTGGCTTGTGCCCTCATTGACCATTTCCAAAGACTTCCATAAATCATATGCGTTTCCATATTCCAGAAGCTTGCTTACTTGATCTAGATCAATGGCACATAGAAGTTGGTTGAGTGCCTTGGCATTTTGTGAGGCTATTTTTACATCCTCATTATCCCATTCCAAACTTGGCTTCGGAATATCAACCCCATTATTATCCTTCTTTGTTGGCATTTTTGCACCCCGTGTGATAATCAAATAGGATGGCGGATCATTGGCTAGGAGATAAGTCAACATTCTTGACTTCCAATAGTTGTAGTCGGTTCCGGTGTAAAACGGAGGTCTAGTTGTTGAATATCCCTCGGCAAAATTTGACGGTTTGCTTGTAGAGGCCATGATCTATTCTCGGACGGTTAAGTCTTGTAGAGAATATCTCGCTCTGATACCAACTGAAAGTACCTACAAGCAATAGCGACAAACAATCTCTATACCCAAGAGGGGGGTGAATTGGGTTATCGCTATAAATGCGGAATTATAAAATCTTTGCCGATTTTAAGCTCTTATCACCAAGTGGGAGTTTTAGGCAATTTTCTCTATTCCAATTAATAGCCTATATGCAAGTTTCTAATCAATATTATAAATGTAATCACAAACTTGCAAATAAGTAAAAGTTAAGGGAAAGAGAAATACGACACCGCAATTTATAGTGGTTTGGCCAAACGTGCCTACGTCCACTCCCCCAAGCCTCGCTTGAAGATTTCTACTAGAATCGAGTTTTCCGTGGTTCACTCGTAACCAAGAGTTTTCCGCCAAGGCGCACTCCGAACCTTTTACAAGATTGAGTTTTCTACGTAGGTGCACTCACAACTTTTACAAATTACCCAAACGATGGGATTTCACAAATCACAAGTGTTTTTGATAAAGAAGAATTGAAACACATTTGGGCACTCACAAATAATAAGAAGATTGTGTGAGAGCAAACCCAAGTGTTTCTAAGCTCACTAAATGTATGGAAGGTGTGTGTGTGAGCTTGGATGAGTGTTTATGAATATGAAGGTGTATGACACTCTTTGTTTGCCTTAGAGAATGTGTATGAAGGTTTTCTAGATCTCTTGCTAGATGCAAATGAGTTGAGGTTCTATTTATAATAAATACAAAGCTTTCCCCAACTTACAGCGAGACCGGCGAGCAAACCGGCGAGGAGACCGGCATGCCGGTCTAGGGTTTCAATATCTCCCAACGGCTATATAACATTCGAAAAACTAGCCGTTAGACCGGCGAGCAAACCGGTATGGAAACCGGTGAGGACCAGCCCGGTTCCAGAGAGCAGGATTTTCTTGCCAATACCGGCATGTAGATCGGCGAGGTAACCGGCACGGTATGGCCCGGTTCCAGTAGGCATGCAAAACAGGGGAAGGCCAGTTTAATGACCGGTAAGGGACCGGTAAGGTCCATGCCGGTTCTAGAGAGCTTCCCTAAATACTAAAATGCAGATTTGAAGGTTTTAATGCATTTTGTACATGCCCCTAATGCATCTACGTGAATGTGCATGATCCCTATGAGCTTAGGCACTTGAATATTACATCTCACATTACAAATTAAATCCTAAGCTAAGACTTTTGCAATATAGTCTTCATTTTGCCGCAAGTCTTCACATTCTCGCTCTTCACCTCATATGCTTCGACACTTTTTGTATTGCTTCGTGATTGTACGTCGAAGTCGTCAATTGCGTTGACGTCATCAAAATCCAATTAAGCGACCAAGTCGCCAACAATAAGGATTTTCTGATTCTAGACCGTGGAATGTGGGTAAAAATTGGATGACACATGTCTTAAAATTGAAACGTGCTGTATCTGGGGGAAATAATGCAAGATGGTGATTTTGTCCTAGCAGGATTCATGAATTGTCTGAGTGTCCTATGATGATTAAGATCACCATGCTGAGACTCGTTTTCTTCCTGATCAACTGGATTTTCAACTCGGGCAAATGGATTTTTATTTTGGTTCTCGGCCATTTTGACAGACAATGAATGTGATCGAGACTCTATTTAATCTACCGCTAGATGATCGAGACCAATATCTCATGCAACCTAAATGCAGACTATTTGCTAAAATTTAAAAATACAAATGAAATACTTACAAAAAGAAAAAATAATAAACAAGTGAACGAAAAAAAAAATTAAAATAAATGATAAAAAATACAAATGTAGTGTTAAAAAAATGTGATACAGAATATACAAACAAAATAAATACAAAATAAAAAAAAATAAAAAATAAAAAGAAAAGAAAATAGAAGAAAAATATATACAATGATATTAAATTATTATTCTATCTACTAAATTATATTCTCTGGCAATGGCGCCAAAAACTTGACACGCTTAAAAAATGGTTCTTTACTCCCAAGTATAAGAGTGTCGAAGTAATAAAATAATCTGGTAAGTCCGGGGTTGATCCACATGGAATAGATTTAATAAAATAAAATAACAAATTGAGTGAAAAGAAAAAGATTGAATTTTTTTGAAGTGATTGAAATTTTTTAAATTGAACTTCAATAATAAAATAAAATATTGGGACTAGGGGATCCATTTTTAATATTTCAAATTTAGAAATCTCACTTTTTATAATATATAAATTGTCACTATTACCCAGTTAATTTATTTCAGTAATTAATTATGCCAAAACATATAAAATCAGCCATAAAAACGGTGATAACTTTTGTCTATAACAAGTCCAGTTAGGTAATCAATTATGTCAAATAAATAAAACCAGCCATATAGGCAGTAACAAAGTTTGTTAATAATTAATCCAGAATTGAATTAAATATTAATCATTAGATTTCAATTTAAATATTATAATATAAGTGAGATTAATCTAAATTTTCATTTTAAATATTTCACTCTTTATCCCTGCAAAAAGAAATTAGTTATTCATAATTTTAAATAAAAACATACATAATTTTATTACTGAAAGAAAAAGAAATTACAAGAAAGCTTTAAAAAAATATAACACACAAGAGTTAGAAATCCACAAATTTTCAGAGAAAGCTATGGAAATCTGACTGAGGAAAATGAGGTGCATAACACCTCTATTTATAGAAATTTTGCAAGTTTTCTCCATCATTTTCTCCACCATTTCCTCCACCATTTTCTCCACCAAACATGCAAACATTTTTTGTGGAAGTTTGACAATTGTAAATTGTCATTTTTTTTATAATGACTTTAATAATTACAAATAACACACTTTGGGTTTTTCATCAATTTCGGCCTTGAAAACCTCATAATTAGAAAATCTTGTGAACTTCAAAGTTGTAGATCTTTGAGTCTTCGTTCATCTGAAACTGAAATCACCTTACTCCAATATTGGAGTAAAAAGTTGTGGCCAAAATATGAAAATTGCGCAAAGTTGGATTTTCCGAAATTGTACATTGTTAGAACGTCCCTTTCAAGTTTCTGGTCTCCAAAATCCAAATATTAAGTCCATTTTTTCTAGTTAAGCATTCAAAGTATTATTTCACCTACATAAGGAATAAAAATCACAATAAAAATATATAAAATATAAATTTAATTATTATTTCACAAATGTGCTAAATTAAGGAAATTAATGAAACTAAAAGTGTAAAATGATTAATTTTTCTTTTGATAAATGTACACTTTTTAGTATTCATCAACCGTCATAAACTTGAACAATAATGATATTTTAAAAAAATAGAAATTAAATATAATAAGATAAAAATAACGACGGCTTATTAATATAACCGACTAGAGGCAGAATCACGTTAAGCATGCGATTTCTTTTTCATGCATTGCATTTTTTCTCAACAATTGATGTATGATCATGTAACAGGGATGAATGCTCATTTTTGAATAATTTATGCTTCTTTTTTAACAAGTCATATAATTCATGTAATTAATTGAAAGTATCAAGCAATTCATCATATTCAAGGGAATCATGTACATTTTTTTCATCGCTTTCATTTAAGAGATCATCAATAGCCATAAAAGTGAGATTTTTTGTCCCCTCATCACTTTCCTCCTCGAATGAGCTAGAGTCGCTATCGCTCCAAGTTTCCTTCATTGCATTCTTCTTGATTTTTCCTTTGAATTTTCTCAATGGGCAATCGGCAACTACATGACTCGGCTTTTTACACTCATAGCAAATGATTTTATCCTTCTTGTGCTTCCTTGGCCAATTCTCTTCTTTCTTCTCATCCATCCGAGATTTTCCTTTACACTTTTCGAATTTGAGAAATTTCTTGAACTTCTATGTCAAATGTGCCAACTTTTTATCACTATCATATTCTTTATCACTTGAGCTAGCACTATCCCATTTTCTCACAAATGACTTAATGGCTATTCATTTTTTATTCTTCTCTTCTTCTTCCCTTAGGTCCATCTTGATCTCCATCTCATATTCCAATAATTTTCCCACCAAATCATCTAATTTCAAATTGTTGATATTATTTGATTTTTTGATGGAGGCGATGCAAATTCTATATTCTTTTGGGAGTGACCTAAAATTTTCTTCACTTGATAACTTGAGTCAATGCTTTTCCCTAAAGCACTAAGTTGATTCACAATCATTGTGAACCTAGAAATCATTTTCTCAACATCTTCACCGGCTTTCATTTTAAAGCTATTCAATTCGTACATGAACCAGTTGATCTTTGACTTTTTGACTTGGCTTGTGCCCTCTTTGACCATTTCCAATGACTTTCATAATTTATACTCATTTCAAAATTCCGGAATTTTATTGATTTGACCCCAATCAATTGCACAAAAGAGATGGTTTAGAGCCTTTTCATTGTTAGAGGCTTCCATGTAATCCTCATTGGTCCACTCAGATTGCGGCTTAGGAATTTCCATACCATTGTTATCTCTCTAGTGACCACTTTGTATGAAGGAATATCCACGACAAGGATATAATTTAACAGTCTCATCTTTCAATAGTTGTAGTCGGTTCTGGTGTAGAATGGTGGTTTATTTTTAGCAAATCCCACGTTGTAGCTTGTAGATGCCATGATCGATTCTCAGACGATTAAGTCTTTGTTGAGAATACATCGCTCTGATACCAAATGAAATTACCTACAAGCACACAAACATTAACAACTATACCCAATGAGGTGAATTGGGTAATGACCAAATAATGCGGAATTATAAATCTTGTCGATTTAACGCTACTAAGTTAGTAGGTTTACCAATTTTAGCTGAATGATCAATTTTCTCAATCAAAATATATTACTACAATGCAAGTTACTAAATAATATACAAATACAAAATATAACTTGCGATAAATAAAGGAGTTTAAAGATAGAAAAAATGATATTGGATTTATAGTGGTTTGGCTAACTCTTTGCCTACGTCCACTCCCCCAAGCCATGCTTGAAGCTTTTCACTATGTCAAGTTGAATCCACAACTTACACTGAGTTTTTCGTGGCTCACTCGCAAACCAAGAGTTTTTCGTGGTTCACCTCAAACTAAGAGTTTTCCGTGGCTCACTCGCAAACCAAGAGTTTTTCGTGGTTCACCTCAAACTAAGAGTTTTCCTAGGTTCACTCCAAAACTTTTACAACACCAAGAGTTTTTCACTTAGGTTCACTCTTTAACCTTTACACAAATTACCATTTTGAGAATACCCACTCAACAAGGGATTTCCCAACCAAGTGTTTGAATAATAAAAGTTTACAATACAACTTGAGCACTCACAAAAGATAAGAAGATTAAAATTTTGAGTTTCTAACCCAAGTAAACCAAGTTCACTAAATGTGTATGAATGTGAAGTGTGTGAGCTTTGATTGTGATTAGAGTGTTTGATCAAGAAGATTTAGGTCACTCTCAATATTTTTTCCTTAGAGAAAATGTATGAAGGTTCAAAAGTTAGGCAAAAATGAAATATGGACTCAATTTATAGAAAAAATGAAATTGTCCTTGTTTTGTGCACTGAGGTCAGTATGTCGGTATGCAGTGGCCGATATGTCAGTCTTGCAATTCAAACAATTATATGACCGTTGAAAATTAAAGCGCACATACCAGATAACTGACTAGTATGGACCATGTAGGTTCCAGAAAGCATGGAAAATGATGAGGTAGACCGGTATGAATTCTGGTATGCTCTAATCATGTTCCAGTAAAAGTGCAAACTCTAGACTGACCATTATGGTAGACCGGTATGGAGTAGCCCGGTTCCAGAGGCGATGCAAAATTGCTCAGAACAGAACATGTGTACCAGTATGCCGGTGAGGGAGATCGGTATGCCGATTCCAGTGCAGAAATCTCAGGATTTGAAGGTTTAAAATATTTTGCACTTGACCCTAATGCATCTATATGAATGTGTATGAGTCTTATTAGCTTAGAGTACATGAATTATACTCACTTACAATGAGAGCCCTAAGCTAAGACTACACTTGATTTCTTTTTTTGGCGCTTGAGTCTTCATATCCATTTTACTTCAATAATTTTTTATAATGCTTGCAAATGCATGTCGAAGTCTCTTATATTGCATCATCAAAAATCCATCAATGAGAATATGTCACTAACAAAATGGAACTTGAGCTCCCTTGTACAAAAGGAAGCAAAATACACTAACCCCAAGCTTCCTCTCTTGGACGGTTTGGTGATGAAAATTGGGGGTTTTAGGGATTTTCAAATCCTCAAGGTAAATGCCTCCATTTCTTGTCCCTTTTAGTTAATTACTTTAGTATTTACATTTAAATTTGGTTATTAATCATATTTTTATTTTGTATGAAGAGATGAGTTTATTTACTTGTATGTTTTTGGAATAATGACTTTTGAGAGTTTTTTTTTTTTAATGAATGTATGATTCTTGGAGATGATTTGGGTGGTTTGTGGGAAAAAAATTTGTAGCATGATGGAGGGACTGTTTCGGTGATAAGGATTCTTTTGGGGAAATGTTGTAATGTGAGTTGTGTTAGTGAGTAATTGGTGATTCAAGCATGATGAGGAGCTGTTTCTCAGTTTTGTTAGCCTGAAATGAGGGGTTGTTTTTCAGTTTTGTTAGCCTGAAATGAGGGGCTGTTTTTCAGTTTTGTTAATCTAAAATGAGGAGCTGTTTTTTTCGGCTTTGTTATTCTAAATTAGAGGGCTGTTTCGGCCTTATTGTTCTGAAATGGGGGAGTATTTAAATGAAGAATGAATGAAGTAGTGGAGTGTTGGGGAAGGTTTGGTTCGGCCAAGCTGTGGTTTGGAGGGAAGTGATGTAAATTAATGAATAGTTATATGTTGTTGAATTAAGTTGTGCTTCAATGAAATTTGGTATAGGTAGGGTTGTGTAGAAGGTTTATAATGTTTGATTGTTGATGGGTAGTGTCGCATAGTGTAATCCTATTTTCTTAATTCTTAAGTTGAAAACTTAATCGTGTTTATTGACTTACCCTCTTGAAATTTGGATCCGCTTTTAATTCTAGAAAATTATTAGAAAACTAATCTTATCAAATTCTTATTTATTGTAGATCGCTAGCCTGATCCACTGCGAACTTCGCAGTAAAATAACAGTCTTTCGACTTGCAGTGAGTGGATACTTACGTTTTCTATTATCATGATACTTTTGACTTAAGTTTCCAATGATATTTTTGCATTATGATTTTCTAAAAGTTTTAAGAAAAAGATTCAAATATTTGATTTATTTATTCTGTTGTATGTGATCTGTTATGTATAATTCGTCACGATGCTTGTATGATGTTCTTAATATTTTTAACCTTTTGTGGCGTCTGTTCTGGGGTCAGACCATCAAAAAATGGTTGACCCACTACCTTCTATCGATATGGTCATGTTCAGACATTGCCCAATCTTTACGCTCGACTTGGGTAATGGACCCCTGTATGATTTTTCTGATAAACCGTGTTAAAAGAAAAAGTTGAGTTGATATTTCAATTTGGCTTTATATATAATTATTTTGCACTTGTTTTGATGTCGTTTTCTTTTGATATTCACTCATTGAGTGCACAAGACTCACCCCAATTTCTGAGTCTGTTTTACAAGTTTCCCTATAGGTTCCTTCGAGGCCTTTTTGGATTCTGCTTGGAGACTACGACTCGGATACTAGATATTTCGTATTTGCAAGTCACCCATGGTCATATTGGCATTTGTATATAGGCTAATTTGGGTCTTTTGTATATTTTAGCTTAGCATTTGTAGCTCAATTGTTTGTATGATATGAAGATTATGTTTTATATGGGATTGGAAATATGCATATGATTAGTGTGTAATGTTATAGGCGCAGAATCCTTTTTGAGCATATGTGAAAATATTTGCATTAGCATATCATGCATTACAAGTGTTTTATATTGAGTTTGAATTATGGTATGTTTGGCTTAATACCTCATATTTCTCCGGGTGTTACAATAAGATGATATTAGTAAATGCATATTATTTAAATAGGTTATGTTAATAATTACTCTTGAACTCCCACTAATAAATAAGTCAGTAATAATTCCTTAGTGCAAAAGAGAATTTAGTGACCAATGACTTGCTTGACATGTCATAATATTAATTAAAGACTTATTCAATTATAATTTATTGTTTATGACAATAGCTTGCTTGGAATGTCATAACATTAATTAAATACGCTACAAATTAATAACTTTTGATAATTAGTAAAGAAAATGAAAAGTTCTGAGAAGTTGAGGAAATGAAAGGTTAGAGGTTGAAGAATTTGAAAAGTTGAAAAGAGAAATTAGTGATTCACATAATATTAATTAAAGGCCTATTAAATTATGATTTATTGTCGGTGATCAATGCATTAATTGGCATGTCATATAATATAATTATAATTATGAGAGAAAATAAAAAGGATGTGATTATTTATAAGAGAAATGAAAAGATAGGAATCATATAATATGAGAGAAATAAAAATGATATGAAGCCTAAATATATTTATACATATATTTAAGGGAGAAAATGAAATGATAGAATTTTTATATTTATAAGAGGAGATGAAAGTATATGATAATTATGTGAGAAAATAAAAATATATGTAATAATTATAAGAGAACATATGTTACGTACGTGGACCGTTTCTACGAGAGAGAAAATGTTCTTTTGCTTATGTGGATAATCTCAACGAAAATAAAAAAGTTCAACATTAATATATTTATATAGATATAGATTGAAAACATCATTACAACAAGATCGCTACTTGGGTTAGTATATGTTTCATTAATGGGAAAATAATATTCAACTACTCTGTAAATTTCCATAATGACACTTCAATCTCCACAGTTTTGAAAATATAAACTTTAATCACTGCTGTTAAATATTTTCTATTAACTTTGAGTCATTTTAATCAAATAGTGTTAAATGACTCTAATATCTAAAAAATCCAAAATAGTAAAAAATTGATTTAAAATTAGATGAAAAGTGACCCAATTAACAAAAAATACATAATAGCATGGATTGAAACTTGTATTTTCTAAAACTGAATATATTAAAGCTTGTATTTCTAAAACTATAAGGATTAAATTGTCATTATGATTCATCTCTATTTGAACATAAGCAAGAAGTCCCTATAAGGGTGTTACTTTGGGCAGAAATTATGGTCGGGGATAGCAGATTATTGGCAGAACCAGTGATGGAGAAGGAGAACTCTATGAAGACAGAAACAAAGAGGAAATGGGAACCTCTGCCAGAAGTGTAATATCCTGAATTTTTCTGAACAGTTCTAAAAGATTTCTGAATTGAAATTTAGAATTTGGAACCGAATGATATTCGAAAATAAGACTTTATGTGTTTGGAAATAGGTTAGAATATTTTTAAGTGAAGTTTCGTCGCGTTGGAAAACGCGTGGTTTCGAGAACCGGTTACGCGATTTCTATTTATATCGTTATACGTGTAAAAGTTTTTATTTCGGCTATAAAATTTTTAAAACGAACTCCGATTGAGTTGATTCTTGAACCATTAGACTCATTTTTCCAAGGTTAATAACTTTCGTGGTGAACACTTTTCGAAATTTATATCAAAAGAGCTTCAAAAATATAAATTTTAGTGAATGTCCCATGATATGGGACTAATTGCAATTTCCGGGGGTCAGAATATAATTTTCAGAAATTTTCTTATAAATACCATATAGTTTCTGCTTATTACGAAATGACAAAAGAAATTAAAAGATCCCAACTCGACCCCCCACCCCCAAAGTCGTCCCTTGCCAACTGCCAATCGTTTCGGCGGTCTTCCGGCCAACACCGGCCAGAGTGACCGGCCAGGGGGGTGCGCCAACCACCCCTCCACCTTGTGGTGGTCGACGGTAGCCCCCAAGTCGCCAGAAAATGGCGAAAATGAGGAGGAAATTCATGGAAATAGGTTTGTCGATCCCGGCTCCTCGCTTTGTTTCATGGACCGAGCCACCCATCAAATCGAAGCTTTCGAAGAGTACTACAAGTTGGCGGTGAAAGATTTTCCATTCCGTGTACGGTTGCACGTGAAACGAGGAAGAAAGATTCAGATGAATAGTGACTCATTGTGAACAGTATTTCCAATCAGAATTTCATCAATTTCAGCGCGTTCGTGGGATCGTTTGGAGTCCGTATATGCCCTCAAAATCTTGGTAAGACCTCCCAATAAAAATCCGCTAATTTCAAGTTTTCCGCTAAATATTTGGATGTATCTAGTAGCTTTGTAGAGTAGCGTAAGGATATAAATTAAATTTTTTGAGTATTAGTATATTGAATATGTATATTTGGTATAATTTGAGTGAAAACGGAACGAGTTGGATCGATCCGATAAAATATGAAGTTTATGATAAAAGTGGTGTTTTAAATATATATATATGAAGTGTTTAGGATAAGACGAGAATAGTTAAGATATATTCTTGAGAACGAAGTTCGAGGTTACACATGGTTAGGATAATCGACCACCACAGGTATGGAGCTTATTGTTTATGCGTATGTATGAAAGTACGTAAGGATATGAATATGTAATGATATGAATGCGTGTATATAAAGAAATATGTCAATGTATAAGTATATGACATGTATTCATATATGCATATAATATTAAGATATGTATAGGTTGGATATACGAAATTGGTAAAATGAGCAAATCATGATTTCTGAACTGGCTTTAGTTTATGTAGGTGTATGTAATATGAATAAGTTGTTATTGACTTATATATGTGAGTTATTTGTATAGAGGTTGAAATGGTTAAGTGTGATAAGGAATGAGTGTAAGCTAAGCATTTCTTGAATGAAAATGTTTAATTAATGAGCTCTGTACTAAAGGTTTACAGATAGGAAATATGAAACTCAGTATGTTTGATCAGTGAATGAAAGATATGAAGACTGTTAAAGTTATGACATTTGCATTCGTTTTAATATGTATATTCGAATATTTGAAACATATATATATATATATGTTTGTGAATATTTGAAAGATGTCTTGGAGTGATTGTCATAAATGTACTTGTGTATGAGAAGTCATGCGTGAGTTTGGTGTGTCGTGATATGCATGCATGCATGTATGTTTGATTGATTGATGTTCTCGTGGTATAGTAGTCGAGCTAGTTAGGAATCTGTTCTGACGAAATTCATCGCATACCTATTCTAAAATAGGTAATGAGTCTCGTGTTGGGGTTTTAAGGGGGAATATCGGTAACGCAGCGGAATCGCAGAAAATCAAAATTTTCTGATTTCAAATCTTTTTCTCGGATCAATTAAATAAACTTATTTATTTAATTATCCAATTATCAAATTCTGAAAAATTACATAAGAAATCAAATTTCTTGGTAATTACTGAATTGCCCCAAAACTTTGTTAATTTATCATTTTAGTCCAAAAGTTGTCAAATACAATTTTGGATGATTCTAAATCATTTCTAAAATATTTTTCAACACATCTAATGCATCAAAATCAGATTTCACACAAATCCCCAATTTTTAGTCTAATGTCGTGAGCCACCCAAAATTTTCAATTAATTGCAATTTGGTCCCTTTAGTTCAAAACATGCCAAGATCAAATTCAATCAACCTAAAATTTTACATGCATCATATTCATACCATAATACATCACATATATGAAAATCACCAACTTTGGAGTGGGTTATGAACCCTAATTTTTCAATTTCTTCAAATTGTCCAATTTCACCAAATTTACAAAATCCAACACTTTAATTCATTCAATACTTCACCAATCTAGCCTCACCACTTTGAAACAACTCTAGAAAAATTCTAGGTCACCAAGGAGTGGCTTACCAACTCTAGAATGGCAACTTGATTTTCCAAAAATCAAAAGTAAAGCTTTGAAACCATTTCAAGCTTACTTACATGCATCAATCTTTCATCAAAGTTCACAACCAAAATAAACACAAACTATAAGAAGAGATACAACACCAAAGTAACACAAATGATGCTAAGCATGTTAGAAATATTTTTCATGTTGAAAGCTTTAAAGAAAAACTTACAAAACTCAAGATTTCCAAGCTTTTTCCTTTAGTCATCAAGCTTTTCTCTCAACTTCTTTTATGTTAATTTGGTATCTAATGAACTTGTATTAACCCTAAAAGATGAAACAAAATAATATATACCTCACACAAATGCCCTTGGCCGAATTTGGTGAAGGAAAATATCTAGATATTTAATTTTTGTTTCATTTAAAGCTTACTTTAATCAACTTGCAATTTGATCATTACAATTTTAATGAAAATTCAACAAGTCAACAAAAGCAACTTAGAAATATAACACTTATATTTATTTAAGGTCTTGGCCGATATTTGGTAAGAAAAAATGATAAGGATATTTTCAATTTTAACTTATAAAACAAATATCCAAGTAGTCAAAATCATTTTGACAACATTTTCCTTTAATGTATAAGTCAACAATATACACTTATAATCATTTCCTAACTTTATCATTTGTGAGATATTTATATTTTAATCATGTTAATCATTTAACAATTAAATAATTAATTAATTAATTAAATACAAATATCTCATATATATGTATTATATTTACTTTAAATATCTCAAATACATATATTAATGATATATGTCAAATACCTTTATTTGACAATTTATTAATGTGTATTTAATAATATCATATATTAAATATAAATACACATTAATTAGGAAATGACGGTTCGGCCCATTCGCATGTATTTTTCGTTTAACGTTTAAACGATTTATAAATAATCATCATTATTTATAAAAATCGCCATAGTACTCTACGAGTATATTTCATTAGTGAGACTCTCTAGATTTAGGTATATCCGTCACAGATTCCAATTTTGTGTCCATAATTTACCTACCCGTAAATTATGACGACCACGGATAAACTAGCTGAACCATACATGTCGAGGTCATTGCATACGTATAATCCCTCCGACACAAGTATCAGGATAATCCTAGAGATTTGAATGTAAACGTCAAATCTCTATAGGTATTATCATGTCGACGTATCTATTAGGAATCTCTAAATAACACTCAGAACTTACTTCCGAAGTATACTGTGGCCACAGATTTAACAGACTGCTAATCATATATGAACTACATATGCTCTGTACACAGAACTGACGGATCCTATCTTGATACACACAGGATATCCTGAGGATCGGTCCACACCCAACGAACACGTGGATGTCTGATCTAAATAGATCGGTGACGTGACTGTCATCTAAGTGTGGAGGATGTCTCATACATCCACAGTGGTATCTCAAGTCGAATGACCACTATGCTACTCAACCCGAGAATATTCTTATTGACGTTGGTGTACCATCCATTAAAAATCTTCGGTGAGTCGTTCAGTGTTTATCCACTATAAACACATACTCGTCTATACGAGTCTCCCCAGACTCATGGTTCATTGGGATAAACTATCAGACCAAGTCTCGATATACGACATGTACTGGTCTCAAAAGATTTAACTAACCGACCCGTGTTAGTGAATCTTGACCAGGAACAGTATTTGATAATATATATTTAACAGTGACACTTCCCGATGTCAATTACAAACTACCTTTGTAACTGTGTACTGCATTATATATTATCAGGCTTTTGTCTAATATATACATATCACTAAACTATATTTAGTTTCAATCTAATAGTAATCAGATCAAATACGTATATAAAAATAAGAGGTGCAACCATAAATAAGTAATATTATGGAAAAATGGGATGTTCGTATTCATGAATCAGACATAAATACGGTCCGAATTGGCGCTCTGAGCACCAACCCCAACAATTTCTCCCACTTGCTCTAGTACCAATCCACAATATCATATACACATCTCAATGTGTATCGTATGCACATGGCCCTGAAAATCTCACCCATTACTCAAGAGGTAGGCAACAAGAAGCAAGTCCACTATGACATATTGAGTTTATCAAACAAACTCCATTGTTTCCCATAGCCAGTATCTTTCATATTTTGTAGAATCTAAATTATACATTAATATGAATCAGACACTACATCAGTATTGTGCTACAGCTACTGAGTTGTCCAAGTATTCACGGATCACATCCAAAATACTATGCGGACAACCGCAAGCACAATACCAATATAAAACTTCTAATTTATAAGGTCACTATGCAACTTCATAAGTCAATACTTCATAAGTTGCATCTAATTCCACTAAATAGTAGAATCCTTTGTGACACTCCTACTACATCTTTTGTGACTCTTTATGACGCAGACTGTCTAACGTCATAATTAGACTCAAAACTAATATGACCCTAATGGTTGCAGACCGTATGCTCCATGAATTAGAAACTCGTTCTTAATATCTCAAAGATCACAAAGAACGTGTTTCAAGATCCATCATATGGTCTATAGGATATCAAAATAACTCGTAACAATTACGATTAAATCGATATCTTTAATCGCACATAAGAAAATTCATTATGTCATCATCAAATGATACATAAGATTGATTAGACATTCTAATCAATATTTCTTTCGAAAAATGAATCATCTTTTACGAAAGATGAATACTATATACAAGACACACATTAACTGTCATATAGATAGCCTTGTTGTGTCTTTTATTAGATCATATCTAATGCACGACTAATAGGAGTATCTCACAAGTCTCTTAGTTTTATATCTTATTTAAAACTTTATATCAAATATAACAGAGACTACTCTCACTGCTTTCACGGAGTAAATAAGACTTAGGTAAACCTTTTACCTTACAAACATCTCATTATTACTATAATAATGATAATGTTGTTAGGATATATAACACTAGAAAGTAATTTGTACGCTCTCACTAACCCTTCAATCACATATGTATTATCTACTTTGACAAGATCAGACAATCTGACTGATATCAAAAATAGAGAACACGAATTTCTTGGAAGACTTATCTGAGTCTACAATAGGCTCTATAAGCTAGCACACTAAACTGCGATCTCAGCAGAACACAAACTCTAGGGCCATTCCAGAATGAACTCTTCAAACAAAGAAATCACAACTGATCTCTTATCTGAATAAGTCATTAAAAAAAATGCCATTTTACATTCTTTAGCTAAAATGTACAGTTTAATATCAACATTAACCAATATATCTTTATTGTTCAATAAGCGTGTGACTAGATACAAGTTTTCTCAACATTATCATTACTATAATAATGATAATGTTGTTAGGATATATAACACTAGAAAGTAATTTGTACGCTCCCACTAACCCTTCAATCACATATGTATTATCTATACTTTGACAAGATCAGACAATCTGACTGATATCAAAAATAGAGAACACGAATTTCTGGAAGACTTATCTGAGTCTACAATAGGCTCTATAAGCTAGCACACTAAACTGGGATCTCAGCAGAACACAAACTCTATGGCCATTCCAGAATGAACTCTTCAAACAAAGAAATCACAACTGATCTCTTATCTGAATAAGTCATTAAAAAAATGTCATTTTACATTCTTTAGCTAAAATGTACAGTTTAATATCAACATTAACCAATATATCTTTAATTGTTCAATAAGCGTGACTAGATACAAGTTTTCTCAAAATCTACAATAGATTGTCGAGTATAACTTTTCTCACTGTCATACTATAAAGGTCAAACCTTTAATAAGCTTACACGCTTTCACTGCGCAAACAATTAGCATATATCATGAACTAATTCATAATGAAAGCGTAATCAAGTTCAAAACTTGATGTAGTAAGCTATGAACAATCTTAGATCTATGGTTCAATGGTGAACTTCCAGAATCGATATCAAATATCGCTTCCATTATAAGTTATATGATAATTTTTCTTCAATGAGAAAACAACAGAACCATTAAGTATCAAATACTCGTGAATGATTCTGTTATCCTATTGGACTTGTACGGAAGATGTATAAGGGTTGTTTTATCTTATTAATTACGTAGTTCCAATTATAGTTTATCATTCTCACAATTGACCTCAATAAGTCAAGTCTTTTTCTACAATGATTAACATCAGATGTTACACACCAAGTAATAAAATAATTTTATTACTTAGGATCGTAGAAAAGATATTCTATCAAATAGAATAATATATCTATAAAATAGAATAAATGATAAACTTTTACTTATACTCCCGAGGTGTAAGTAATTTCCATTATATAACTATTATATAAAAGAAATATTCAAATCTTAAATTTTCAAGATTCGAATTTTCTACCTATACATATCATATATGCAACTGTAGAAAATAATGGAACATTAATTAAAGAGATGGATTAGTGTTACTGGAGCATAACCCCAAGAGTATTGAAACTAATTCGGTAACATTCAATATCAAACGAATCAAATCATATAAGATTCAATACTCTCACTGACCAATTCCATCAAGATGGAATCGTGGTGGAATAATTATATTGAATAAGAATCATATTCATTGAATAACCTTAGAACTAATTGCTTTAAATTCATATGTTTGATCGTATCAAAGATCTTTGAACAATTCAAAGACATGTAATGAATTTTAAGGATGGAGTTCTCAAAAAACTTCAGATTGAATATGTTTGAACAAGTCAAAAATGTTCAATCTACGTTTCATCAAAACAGATAGAAAGTTCTTGATACTTTCAAGACGTTCAATATGTGTTCCTTCAGAAACACGTAACTAAGTTATGACAATTCATAAACTAAGTTACGAAGTAAAGAAAACTACCTTAAGAAATTACAATTCATTAAACTACATACATATAATGTATCAGTTTAATAAATCTGGTGGTCCAATGACAAATCATTGGTTAAACGAGATTTTAATCACCTTCATGAATATAATATTCATTAAATGGATAAGGATATGTGGTGTGATCTCATATCAAACCATCATTTACCATACAGAATAAGCATCTAACGCTTAAGTGATTAAACTCATAAAGCACCGTTCTAAATTATTTACTTTACCGAATAATTTTTCTTAATGTTTATCTCTACGTCAATGACACTACTAGTTGTATTTAAAAATATACACAATTGTTATAAAGAACAAGTAACTATTCAATAGTCGCAAGTTCCGATATCAAATATCGAAACAATCATTAACTAATATTTTAAATAACTAGACGGGAGATCTGGTATCCAATACCTATAGTTGTAGTATTGTGGAAATCGATATTTTCTATACACAACTATACGTATCTCATTTTTTTAGCTTTACTATTTGCATTCAACTATTCACAACAATTGTAAATAACTGATTAGCAAATTGTGTCATACACATTGCCTCTAAAGGTAATTAAAGCTAAGAAACGTCATTACTAGATAAACAAATACCTAATGGGGCTTTCTTAATGCCAGTCAAGAATCTCGAGACATGAACTAATTCAAGTCAATTCTTACTGCATAAGAAACTATTCTCTCTAAAGTATTATATCCTAAAAGGGATATCTATCTAGATTACCTATCATGACTTAGAAATTAAGTCATTAACCATCTTGATTTTTGAAGAAAATCGGAACAACAGTTCCCGATGGTTTAGACCAATTTAATAATATCCTAGTCTAATAGTATCTAGAACCTATTCTAGAATAATTGCAACCATAGTCAAGTCAGATAACATATCAAAATATGTGTGCAGTAAATAAAAGTTCAATTCTATATAAACAATAGAATAAGGAAACGAACAAGCGGCAATTTCCATAATATTACACACTGCCTAAGTTATGGAATATTTAAACTTAGCAGTGTCTCCCACTATTTTACGTAATACCATAATCCCCAACGAAAAATGAGAATTCAATAATTAAATCAATTCCATAATGGGAAGTGGACCCCATGAATATATTTTGACTCACAGCAGAGGCACGGTCTCGCCTACGTATATTCACATGTAGACAACTCATTTGTCAATCACTCATAGTGACTCCGAGGTTCCGGTCCTGGTCGTTTCTCTCGTTGTCGTTGCTAAGGCAGGCCACAAGGAGACGTACCAAGGTTAAAATCGTCAATGAAAACTCAAGTTACTTGCGTAACCCTGACAGCTAGGGCACGTTCAGGATTCCGCTTTCGCTTGAATTTATCTAGTATATAATATACATCCGGCATAAATAAATCTCTATCGGCTACACCCTCACAGCAGAGGCACGGTCTCGGATGTAGTCACGAAAAAATATTCATAAACCGTATTGACAAGACGGACCAAGAAACAAGTATTTCAAATACTAGTTACTTTACACCTTATTAAGCGGGGATATTCCATAAAGTGTCATACAATTTAAATCTAATCAAATTAAATGAAAGCATGCATGTATCAAGTAAAGATAAGAACAAACATTAGATTTTAAAGGGCTAATCATATCGGGGTGTCCAGAATCAGACTCGCTCTGATACCATTTTGTTGGGGTTTTAAAGGGGAATATCGGTAACGCAGCGGAATCGCGGAAAATCAAAATTTTCCGATTTCAAAACTTTTTCTCGGATCAATTAAATAAACTTATTTATTTAATTATCCAATTATCAAATTCTGAAAAATTACATAAGAAATCAAATTTCTTGGTAATTACCAAATTGCCCCAAAACTTTGTTAATTTATCATTTTAGTCCAAAAGTTGTCAAATACAATTTTGGATGATTCTAAATCATTTCTAAAATATTTTTCAACACATCTAATGCATCAAAATTATATTTCACACAAATCCCCAATTTTTAGTCTAATGCAGTGAGCCACCCAAAATTTTCAATAATTACAAATTTGGTCCCTTTAGTTCAAAACATGCCAAGATCAAATCCAATCAACCTAAAATTTTACATGCATCATATTCATACCATAATACATCACATATTAAAATCCCCAACTTTGGAGTGGGTTATGAACCCTAATTTTTCAATTTCTTCAAATTGTCCAATTTCACCAAATTTATAAAATCCAACACTTTAATTCATTTAATACTTTACCAATCTAGCCTCACCACTTTGAAACAATTCTAGAACAATTCTAGGTCACCAAGGAGTGGCTTACCAACTCTAGAATGACAACTTTATTTTCCAAAAATCAAAAGTAAAGCTTTGAAACCATTTCAAGCTTACTTACATGCATCAATCTTTCATCAAAGTTCACAACCAAAATAAACACAAACTATAAGAAGAGAGACAACACCAAAGCAAAAAAATGATGCTAAGTATGTTAGAAATATTTTTCATGTTGAAAGCTTAAAAAAAAACTTACAAAACTCAAAGATTTCCAAGCTTTTTCCTTTAGCCTTCAAGCTTTTCTCTCAACTTCTTTTATGTTAATTTGGTATCTAATGAATTTGTCTTAACCTAAAAGATGAAACAAAATAATATATACCTCACACAAATGCCCTGGCCGAATTTGGTGAAGGAAAATATCTAGATATTTAATTTTTGTTTCATTTAGAGCTTACTTTAATCAACTTGCAATTTGATCATTACAACTTTAATGAAAATTCAACAAGTCAACAAAAGCAATTTAGAAATATAACACTTATATTTATTTAAGGTCTTGGCCGAAATTTGGTAAGAAAAAATGATAATGATATTTTCAATTTTAACTTATTAAAACAAATATCCAAGTAGTCAAAACCATTTTGACAACCTTTTTCTTTAATGTATAAGTCAACATTATACACTTATAATCATTTCCTAACTTTATCATTTGGTGAGATATTTATATTTTAATTATATTAATCATTTAACAATTAAATAATTAAATAATTAATTAAATACAAATATCTCAATATATGTATTATATTTACTTTAAATATCTCAAATACATATATTAATGATATATGTCAAATATCTTTATTTGACAATTTATTAATGTGTATTTAATAATATCATATATTAAATATAAATACACATTAATTAGGAAATGACGGTTCGACCCGTTCGCATGTATTTTTCGTTTAACGTTTAAACGATTTATAAATAATCATCATTATTTGTAAAAGTCGCCCTTGTGCTCTACGAGTATATTTCATTAGTGAGACTCTCTAGATTCAGGTATATCCGTCACAAAATCCAATTTCGTGTCCATAATTTACCCACCCGTAAATTATGACGATCACGGATAAACTAGCTGAATCATACAGGTCGATGTCATTGTATACGTATAATCTCTCCGTCACAAGTATCCAGATAATCCCAGAGATATAGATGTAAACGTCAAATCTCTATAGGTATTATCTCGTCGACGTATCTATTAGCAATCTCTAAATAACACTCGGAACTTACTTCTGAAGTATACTGTGGCTACAGATTTAACAGTCTGTTAATCATATATGGACTACATATGCTCTGTACACAAAACAGACGGATCCTATCTTGATACACATAGGATATCCTGAGGATCGGTCCACACCCAACGAACAGACGGAGGTCTAATCTAAATAGATCAGTGACGTGAATGCCATCTAAGTGTGGAGGATGTCTCATACATCCACAATGGTATCTCAAGTCGAATAACCACTATGCTACTCAACCCGAGAAGATTCTTATTGACGTTGGTGTATCATCCATTAAAAATCTTCGGTGAGTCGTTCAGTGTTTATCCACTATAAACACCTACACGTCTATACGAGTCTCCCCAGACTCATGGTTCATTGGGATAAACCATCGGACCAAGTCTTGATATACGACATGTACTGGTCTCAACGGATTTAACTAACCGACCCGTGTTAGTGAATCTTGACCAGGAACAATATTTGATAATATTTATTTAACAGTGACATTTCCCAATGTCAATTACAAACTACCTTTGTAACTGTGTACTGCATTATATATTATCAGGCCTTTGTCTAATATATACATATCACTAAACTACATTTAATTTCAATCTAATAGTAATCAGATCGAATACGTATATAAAAATAAGAGGTGCAATCATAAATAAGTAATATTATGGAAAAAGGGGATGTTCGTATTCATGAATCAGACATAAATATGGTCCGAATTGGCGCTCTGAGCACCAACCCCAACATCTCGTACGAGCATTGTGTGTGTAAGCCAGCCGTATTTATGTGTTGTTGAATGATGTGATCTTTGATGTATCGATTGTTATGTGTACTTCGTGGTTGGTTGTATGATGTTTGTAAATATGTCCGAGTGTATGTATGTGTATGATAGATTTAATGATATGTATGGATCGTGTATGCTTATATGAAATGAATGGATGATTTGAAACCGATGTGAATATCATAGGTTATGAAGTGTGTTTCCTAAGTAGTATTGGTATGTTATGTATGTATATGTGTAAGAATTATGAAATTATATTTGTATGTATATAAGAGAAGTGTGCTACGGTATGAGTGAATCTCTCATGTGTTAAGCTATTCTAAAGTTATCGTGGATAAAGAAAGTAAAAGAAAGATTATTTGGGTATTGAAGATAGTCTGTAACCGAATAGAAGAAAGTAAGTTTTGAATAGAATAAAGTATGTTTTGATTTGAAGGAAGTATGTTGGTTTTATCGATTTGATGATATTTCAAAGATGTTTAATCGTAATAAAGTATAATAAATCTGACTCCACGTCTCATATGATGGAAATAGATTTAATGTAAAATGACTTGTTCTGTGATGTTCGGGATGATACTTTGTAAGCTTTGAATGTTTGGCTAATAAATTGGCATATATGAGAATTTGTCATGATAAAGTATAAAGGATAATAAAAGTTGATAAATCTAAACTTGTAATAATTTAGTAATTCTGATAAACTGCTGATATGTTTGATTTGTTTGTTTGTTGTATATATTTGACTTGTTTGTTGTAATATTAGAATGGTTACTTACTGAGTTTTTAAAATTCACACCAAATCAGTTTGCTAGTTTTGCAGGTTGGCTTCCAGAATGGTTAACCACGACAGCTTTGGAAGTCATGCTCGAGACGCGGATCACCCAAACGGCAATCACCCTTGCAAGTATCCTGGGAAGAGTTTTAGAAGTTTAGGATTTGTGATCAACATTTTATTTCTCGTGTTGAGCACGCTGTTTGTATATATATTAAGTAAATGTTTTGATTGCTTACGATGTTGTGGGCACAGAGCCTTTGAGCGTTGATAGATGATGTGGGCACAAAGCCCTTAGAATATGATTTTAATGTGTTTTGTGTGGACCTGGGGTCCTTTTATTTGTTTGATGTTTTCTTAGATTTCGTTTGATGTTGGACTGTGATCCATGTTGTCCAGTTTTATGATACATTATGCCAGATTTTCTGTAAATTTAGAGGCTTATGAAGATGGGTCAATCCCGTCTTCTGCCGGTAGCATCCTGCCTCTGGCGGGGTGTTACAGGAAAGGTGGTTTAAGATGAATACGAACTCGGCCATTGATAGACATAATCACCTAGCAGGATTATGAGTTGTAATTAGGGGTAGTGAAGGAGCAGTTGTGCATGTGGCAGTTAAGAGTGTAAGATTTAATGAAGATGTGGAGGTTGCGGAAGCAGAAGCCATCAATTTTGGACTACAAGTGGCAGAGGAAGCTGGAATGAATAAAATGATTATAGAGTAGGATTGTCAACAGGTTGTGGATTTAATTAATAACATGAAGGACACTATAAAAGAGATTTTCTGGATCATTAATGAGATTAAGGAGAAGTTAACAAGTCTAAATGAGGCTTTGGTTTGTTATACTCCTAGACGTTGTAATGGTTTTGCCCATGAGGTAGTAAAGATAGTCGTTGGGGCTTCTTGTCCTATTCAGTGGAAGGATGATTTTCCTTCAAATGTAAAGTGTATTATTAACTCGTTTCAGTAATGAAATTTAATTTGGCTCAAAAATAATAATTTGTCACGATAATATATAGGGTAGATGTCATCTTCCCTTCATTAATTTATTATTTAATTTATGCATATTGAATTAAATTGAAAATGAACTTTATCATATAATTCTGTTGCTTATTTGAATATTAGAGTACAAATAATAATAATAATAATAATAATAATAATAATAATAATAATATATAAGGAGGTTATAATGAGAAATCTTTTAACTTATTAAGTTAATCGCTATACAAAATGATAAAGAAAACACAGATGCCTTGAAAAATTCAAGAGTCAGTTTCAATTCCCAAATCGAGTTTTTCATGTGACTAATCACAAGAATTGCTAAACGAAACATTCTTCGGATGGGATCAAATCCCATTTGTTTAACATCAAATGACAATCCTGCAGAAATTTAGAAGGTTTGGAGCTACTCCACATTGACCATTAACCACAAAAAAATGGGAATTCTTAGATGTACTAGTACTAGCAAATGAATATGGTCATTGATTCTCCCGAGAGTTGATAATTACCGCAAGCAAACATATTAATGACGAGAAATGCACTTTTACTACGCTATATATTCAGCCAAGCCTGACCGAGGAAGAGTTACGGGGCATAAAATAAAATAAAAAATATGTCAGGTTAAAAGTCCTCCATTTCGGCAAGTTTCACAGTTGAGTTTCACAGATCTACCTTTCAAAAAAAAAAAAAAGGTTTCGGTCCACTATCCCAATATTATGATTTTATGTCTTCTACTTGATATGAGCTTTACATGAAAGATCAAGACTAACAGCTTGGCAGGATAACACAAACTATCCTCAACAATTAATCATGCATCACTATTCTCAATTCCCACATTAAAATATGGCAAAGACACTAAACTGCCAATGTTCATTACACCAATCTGACTTCAAATCAATGAATTTTTACATCAGGCACGGCACAACTAACCAAATTCTGTGGTCCAAATAATACAACAACGTATATTTCACAGTCAATCAATCAATCAATCAATCATATGCATGCATAACAATACCTGTTGACCTGAGAGATTTTGCCTTCCTTCCTTTTATCTTAATATTTTTTTGGCTTAGCAAACCTTTTGGAATGTTTCTGAATTAGCTGTAGTTAACTGTAGTTAACTTCTGGTGATGGGAAAATGCGTTTTGCCAGCCATTGAATAGGTCTCAGTAGTTGTGCTCTCTTCTTGCGCCAGAACCAAATGGCAGCATTGTATTGTTCATTGCGTATAGTTCTAGTGGCTGCCCTCCAATCATATTTCTCCATTTCCTGACGTGCAGCTTGGCCCATGGTTTCTCTCAATTCTTTGTTGTATAGCAGAGGCTCCAATTTGCTCAAGCAGTCATCAAGATCACCTGGATTAAACATATACCCAGTTTTGCCCTCCTGATCTTCAGGAATTATATCAGGAATTCCTCCAGCACGAACTCCCACCACAGGAATACCAGAAGACATGGCTTCCAAAACGACGAGCCCAAGTGTCTCAGATTCTGACGGCATCACAAAAACATCCCCACTAGCATATGCCTGAGATAGCTCTTCACCTTGTAACATCCCAGTAAACACTGCAGGCATGCCTGTAAACATTTTCTCCAGCTCCTCTCTGAAAAAAGAAGTCATGTTTGTAATCATAGTCAGGGTGAAGATGGATGGCTTTCATATCAGAACATGTCAAAGGAAATATCTAGCTTTCGGTAACAAACAACTTTTTGTTTCTTGAGGCAAGAATATGAGCTCAATTTACAAAATAATATATGGGAATTGGTGATGTCAAGTACTTGATACATGATTTTAGGTCACTCGGGATGATTGTTAACCTAGTTAGATCTAATGTTAGAAGTTAGGATTGTCTTAGAGAGTGGCCTTTGATAAATATAAAAAAAACGTGGGAAGTGTCGGAATATATTACCTGTATGGGCCATCTCCAATGAAAGCAATTCGAGCCCCTGGAAGTCTATCCATGACCCTGTTAAATCATGTACCTCCATGAGTCCGATGTTGTAAAATACAAAATATTTGCACAACTTACATAGAATGAAGAGCAGAACTACGAGTGAAGTTGTTGACCAAAGGAAAGGAGACCTAAAAGCTACATCTGATTGGATATTTAACCTTCAAGGTTAGTATGGTTGGCAAAAGGGCCCGGGCCGGCCTGGCTCGGCTCGGCTCAGGCCCGTTTGGCCTTGGCGCAGTCTTCTTGTGAAAGTGCCTGGGCTTGGGCTTAGCCCAGGAACTTAAAGTTGGCGGCAAAACATATTTTAGAACACAAATATTTTGGGCTGCAAGTCTTCAAGAGAATCTGACACTTGTCTGTACAACTACTGACATGAGCAACAGAAATATTAATGAAAACAAAATAAAATTTTAATTTTAATTAAATAAAAGTCTATATTTTTTTAATCATTCTCTTTGCATAAGTCCACCTTCATGCCTCCACCAAAATTTTCAAAAAGAATAATAAAAAAAACCACTGTTAATGATAGAAGCTTAGATACAAACCCAAGCATTAATTGTATTTTTCAAAACAAAGTCTTTTTCAAAGGCCATGGAAACTGTTAATTTAAAATAAAAAAATAAAAAAAATTCAAAGTAGCCGAAGGAGAAAGAAGAATAAAACTTGAAAATGGTGCCACGTAATGTAAATAACAGCTCACAATGAAGGCCCGTTAAAAAAACGAAAGATGATGAAAGGGTTCTAAGAAGGCCTGGGCTCCACTCGGTCCAGCCCAGGCTAAGAAGGGCCTGGGTTTTTCAGGGATTGGACTTTAAAAAAATATAAGGGCTTGGGCTTGACTTGGCAAAGCCCACCCAAATGCCATACCTAAAGGTTAGTGCATTGTTCTGGAATAAAGACGAAGCTCATTAAACCAAAGAAGTAACTTTGTTGAAAACAATCTGAAAAGAACCGTGGAATTTATAAGTGTTACCTTTTGAGAAAATCCAAACTCTTCTCAACTCCAAGACGTCCAACATGGACAATTAAAGGTTTCTCTGGTTCTCCGTTACTGTTCAGAACAAAACATGGTAATGAGAGAAGTTCATCCACGAAGGAAATAAATAGATGCTAATAATTGAATAAGAGTCGCACCTTAGTCTACATCGCATTTCATTAGAACGAAAACAAGGGTGGAAGCTTTCAGAATCAACACCCTTATTCCAAAGACGAATCTTGTTAGCTGAAATAGGCAAGAGAAAATAACCAGTTAGTTCTGAATGTTACAGATTTGAGCTGTCTGGTCAACATATGAAGAACATTTGAGGGAAAAATCCAAGCAAAACTAATCAGCAAGTGACTACAATGCAGAATTCCAGTTTCTCATTGTGATGCCTAAGTTCAATTGTAAATGCAGTATTCAGCTGTTGTAAACGATATTCATATTCACCTGCAGTCACCTGAGCTGCTTCAAGATCCTTCCCAATGGCAACTGATGGAACCAAAGTAAGATCGGCCGCTCTGTGAAGAAATTCTGCAAAAGAAAAACCGAAGCTTAGTACATGCTTAAAAATAAGAAAAACTCAGCATCCATAAGGTGTAAGAAGAAGGAATAGCTTACTTATAACTAACCACATAGGTTTCACCAGCCAACTAAATGTGTATCTTGGGATATATCTGCAGATAAACGAAGAACCGGGTTCAGTCCTACTCTTAATCACTTAGTAAACATAAACCAGGCATTAGACTATCCCTAAAACTTTTAAGACCTGCCAAATCAGTATGTTTTCCACTCATTTAATTGAATTAAGCTAAAAAACAGCAAGCGCATGCAAAGAATTTTGAAAGGAAAATTAGAAGAGAATTAAACTCACACTGGAACATGAGTGTGATACGACATCACAATTGGGACACACAATATTTTTGCAATTATGAGAGCACCAAAAACCTAAAATACGGTGGAAATCCGTTAGCAATGTGGATAATGATACTCTTTCAGTTATTTCTTCTTTTGAAAGCAATCATTGGAATCTACGGATAGAAATTACCAGCCATATAACTAACCATGATCCCAGGAGAAGATGCATGAATTATATCAGGTTTAAACCGTGCAACCTCTGAAATTATTCTGGGACTAAGTGCCAGAGATAGAGGCACTTTTTGATACCAAGGGAAGGGGAAGCTGCAAACAAGAGGAAAAAAGTTAAGATCCAAAAGAAAAGGCCTTGTTTTCAAACTGATAAAAATGTGCAGAGGCATAAATGAACTATCACTCAGCTGGACCAGAAAGTGTTTAAAGCAAGATACAAAAAAATGAAAAGAAAATAAATTAAATGTATTAGTGATTAAAAAAATTAATAACCAATGTGATATGAGAACGCAAAATGCAAACTATTTTCACCTATAACAAGGTCAAGTAGGATGGCTCAGCTCACGAGGCTTCCCACATTTGCTGTAATTTAAAATGATAATACAATGTTTTAATTTTGTTTAGTACTTTGTTTTTCCAGTCTTTTTTTTTTTGAAACATTGGAAACCCCGCCACCAAACCACCCGACCCGGGCTTAAACGGAGCAGGTAAACCCCTCGACTGCCCCAGGCTCTTACAAGAAATGCACCCCCTGAACTTGAACTCAGGACCTGACAACCAAGTCCCAAGCCCTTTGCCACCAAGCCACACCCCTTGGGGGCTTCCCGTCTCTTGATGCTTACAACTTGCATTCCTACTTCAAAATATATCAGATTTAAGCATCATGATCAGTATTTTGGCACATCTAAGCAAATGTTCAAAATCAACTTAACAAAAAGAATCAGAAATAATGAGAAAAGAAGTATAAAAATGTCAAGAAATTATATGAGGTTAGTAAGCAACCTTCGTGATCCAATCAATTTTGCTCCATAAAATTCCTGAGGCACTCCTTCGTGTGTTGTCACAACCATTACCTACACCAGGCATCAATCAACAAATCCATAAACATATCATGAAAGTTTCTACAAGCCATATAAAGCTGCAACTTGAACAAGCCAGGACGGTCTCAGACTCTTAGCATAGCTTGGAGTTAGGAATGGAGACAAGCTCAATCCATAATGACAATTCTAAGCCCTCAGTTGTTTGAGTCATTGTTCCTCAAAAGCTAAGGAAATCAATGGTCAACAAGCAATATGATACATCCCAGATACTTAAGATCCTTAAGCTACATGAACTTGCAATGTGGCCTACGATAATTCTTGTATGGAGTAGCATTAACTACTTTCATGGAAACGACAATTCATATAAATAATCAGCTGTAGGTAAATTAGAAAAGTACCTCATCCCCCATCTCACGTAAATATTTAATGAAATTCTGGAAACGGTTTTTGTACCCTGAGACATATCTGCAAAATCAAAAAGGAAACAGATGGTTTTAGTGTCACTTTTCAAGTTTAATTGACAAGAAAGACAGAAAACAGAAATCCACCTTCATGTAACTCATGATATATTTTCCAAACAATTACTGAAGCGATCTTCAACTATAACATATACAAGAGCTACAATTTAACAGATACACAGTGCTGAAACCTCTTGGATAAATTTTATCCACTAGGAAGCAAAAACAAGGATATCATCCCCAACAAGATCTTCAGATTGAGTAGCAAACTAGAATCACTTTCAAGTACTAAAATCAAGCAATTGTTAGCATAATGATGATGGTGGAGTGGAATTTAATAGTAGTAACATATATTTCAAATCAATTTTCAAAGGGAAAATATCAAATCAAGTAACATTCTTGGTGGCATCCTACGTCAAGTAACCAAAGGAGATGATCTAGATTGGTGTTTATTTATTTTATTTTACCTGCAAACCGCAGTTTGTATTAACAACTCCGATTAATTGCCATATCAAAATATATGCTAAGATCTCAAGTTCTCAACTACTCATGATATGCATGACTGATATCAGTCAAACACTTTCAAAATAAGATGATTTCTACATCAGCACCGACTTGACTATAAAAGCCAATTAACCATGGATTAACCAGAAAACTGTCAATTGAAAACAAAATATCCACATCATAAGAAGCTAAGCAACAAAGCCATCGCAATCACAAGTAAATCATTGGACTCATCATTTCTATGCATAAAAGTCCAAACTCAAAGTATTACCCAAGAAAATTTAATCAGCTACATGGATCACCAAGTCAAAATCCAAATATTAAATCACTAGCAGCCGGCATATGTTGCAAAGTATTATGGAAGTCAAGTTCAAATGAAATAACTAATAACTACTTAACCAGATAACAAAACTACCAACAATGTTGCAGAGTTAATATCTCAGTAAATAATTGTCAACGCGCCAAATATAACAAGATCACACAATAAAGTGCTTCTTCAAGCAACCAGAACTCAAATTCCACCCAAAAAAAATAGCTAAAACTTGTCGAACAAATAGCTCAAAAATTTCAACTTTAAGAAATTTAACAAATTCAAGTAAAGGGTATCCCAAATTTACAACTAAGAACAAAAATTCTTGGAAAAAAAACCACTCACGCAAAAGGAGAAGGCTCAACAAAGAGAGCAATACGACGAGGCCTTGAATTATTTTCATTGATCTCAGGATCAAGCAAAGGAGCCTCATCTTCTCTTACCTCTGTAATGGTCATATTGCTATTGCTAGAATTAATATTAGTATTATCTCTAGCAACAAGACCCTCTAATCTTTTTCTACTTCTCACACAATGATTTAATCTCAAAAAATCAACTTTTTTGCAATTTAGGGAAATGGGTTTTGTTCTTGAAGTGCTAAAGCTTGAAACTTTGAGTGAAAAAGAAGAGCTTGAAGAAGCCTTCGAAAAACAAGAGGTGGCTGTAGAGAATAAGGAAGGAGGAGAGAGAGTGGGATTTATAGAGAGAGAAGAAGAGGTAGTCATGATTGTTGCTTTGGGTTATAAAATATAGTGGAAGGGTTAATTGTGTATGATTAATAAGTGAAAGGCTTTGAAGGAATCTAAAGGCATTGAAGGGTACACAAGCAATGGATATTCTTTTTTAGGGCTGGAGTGAGAAAGGTATCAATGGACAAGGGGTTTGAGTATATGCTATTGGCCATGGTGTCTCTTTCTTTGTCACTGGGTTCCGTTATAAAAATGATATATCTACAAAAATTAATATAATTATTTGTCTGTTAAGTATTATTTGTCTTTTAGAGATTTTATCCTAATTTTTGTACTCTTTTTTTTTTTTAATATATCATTATCTACAATTAATCTAATCTCTTCCTTCTTCTTTTTTTTAATATTATACAATAATAGGATAATGACATTTTTATGATCTCTTAAATATGATATGGTTTATTTATTTGTATCAAATGGGTTTCTAACATCTCTAAAAATGACTGAAATACTCTACAATGTTTTTTTTTTTTGAATTATTAGAAATCACGTCATCAAATTATCTTTCGAATTTAAGCGGAGCAAGTAAAATCTCCGACTGTCACAGGCTTTTATAAGAAACGCACTCTTTGGATTCGAATCCAGGACCTCAATGTGAGATCCTGACCTCATTAGGGACTACAATGTTGTTGATGATCAAATGGTGTGTTTGACATAATGTAAAATCCATTCATTACCGAGATCTCTACAACATAAAAAGAAGTTCAATAGGAAAATTCTCTAACCATAAAATCAAACCATAACTTTTAAGAGCTTCTTTTGTTATGTATGTGCAATCATATTATATTTATGTGTCTCTAAGGGGCGTAATTTGGTGGTGTATGGTTCAAGATCTGGCTTCTAGGTCTTAGGTTCGAATCCAGAGATGCGTTTCTTGTAAAAGCCTAGGACAGTTGGGATTTTAAGGTTATTAATATATATATATATATATATATATATATATATATATATATATAATATATATATATATAATAACTTGAATTTACCTTGGCAATCAATCAATTGATGTACAATCTTGCAAAGAATATGAGACTTGATCATACCATTGATGTATAATCGACATCTTTCGAAAAATCAGATTCGGTGTTGCGTCTACCATTTATTGAAATGACTAAAATACTCTTCTGTGTTAAGTTATATGCTTGTTATTATATTCATTGCAAAAGGGACTGTGTGTGTTTTTTTATACAAATAAACAAACTATGTCATTCTTTTAGATAAGATATGGACCTGAATGTAATTATACCCACAAACTAAGCAAAGAACTAATCGAATATAATTAGCAAGTTGATCACATCACATGTATGGCGATTAAAATAGGGGAAGATACTTGTAGATGACAACTGTTAATTAGAATATTAATTTAAAGGAAAATACTAATGAGTGCCATTATGATAATTAATGCCCTTATGTAAAATTAAAGTGATGATCACCTTCAGGTGTTTGATGAATTGCATAACTCAAAAGTCAAAGATATTTCTGTTAAAAGAATCAGAATCTAATTTGAAGGTGATCATCACTTTAATTTTACATAATAGGTAGCAATTGTTAGACGTTTAAGTATCTCAATGAAAAATATAAATAAATGATGTTGTTATAGTAGACCTAGATTATAAAATTGACTTAAATTTTACCGGGTTCACTAAAACAATGATTTGAGATAGAACACGATAACATCATATGATATATATAGTCGACTTTATTTGGTAGGAAATTTTTTTTTTTTTTGATTTGATTTGGTTTAGATGGAACAATTGATTAAGAATATTTTCATTAAATTTATTTTTTAATTGTTAATTTAATCGATTGAGTCTCTTATAATTCTATAACTAGTCTTGACATCAAAATTTCATTTGTTGGAAACCTGAGAATTTAGGTAAATGAAATGGGTTTCAGTAGCCATGGGCTCTTGGTCCACTGGTGAATTCATATTCTCCAAAAGTGGGAGAGTATGAGTTTGAGTCTCTGCAAACGTAAAGATTCAATTTAAACTATTGGTTCGGTTTCAAATCGAAACCGAACCGAATGGTTAATGGTTCCATAAAATTGTGGAACCGGTAACCGGAACCGTCTTTGTATCCGGTTCAATTTATTTTTATTTTTTAAAATAATTTTTTTAAAAAATAGGAATGGGATATTATTACCAAAGTAAATATAATAAAAAAATTATTAATTTGAATTTTATTACATTAAATTAAAAACTTTAATTAAAAATAAAATAAAGAGCTTGAACTTAAATTTATAAAAATTCTTAAATTTATATATGTATCCTCTTAGGGGGAGAGGAATCGAAGTTCACGTAGTTCCATTATATTTTTTAGATAGTTAATCCATTAAAAAGTTGTTACTCATTATCATTATTTGTTCATGTTGTTGATCATTCAGCTCTCGTTCCGCTTGCAAATGCATTGTCGAACAAGTCTTCAAAATCATCGGGAGTATTTTCTTGTTACCTTAAATCAGCTCGGGTCCAACCATTTTCTCTTCATTACAATAATAGCTTCAAATAAAATAAGATCATTCACATTTTTCACTAGTAGCGTGCTCATGTAGAGTACCAACAATATTCAAACATTTAATAATAAATAAATTTGATGTTGGATAATAAACATCACTAAAAATATTTGTTACATCATTAAAATTTTTAAAATTTCTAAAATTCTAGCACAATGCACAAATATCTCATTGATTATTATAAAGTGTTATATGTTGACCATGTTGAAAAAAAAAATTACATAATATGTATTTGTAACCAAAAGATTGAGTTAAAAGAAAACAAGTTAAATTCCAACGAGTTTGAACATCTCGTAGAAATTTAATTAGTTTAACACCATTTAATTTAAAAAACTTGGTTCATTCTATTCTAATATGAGAATATGACCAAATATAATTAAATGCATTCTTAATAGGATTAATGTGATATTGTAAATAAGTCAAATCATCTTGAACACATAAGCCCCAAGAGGTGTGGCTTGGTGGTAAATGACTTAGGACTTAGTTGTCAGGTCCTTAATTCGAGTCCAGTGGGTGCATTTCTTGTAAGAGTCTGGGGCAGGCAGAGGTTTATCTGCTCCGCTTAAACCTGGGTTGGGTGGTTTGGCGGCGGAGTTTCCAACGTTTCCAAAAAAAAATCTTGAACACATAAATTAAGGACATAACATGTGCAACGGGTGAAGTTCATATTTCTTTTAATTTTCTAATTGATGCAATATTTGTAGATGCATTTTCAAAATCAATTGTTAAAATTTTACCTAATAAACCATATTCATCAAAAATTACATTAATCATTCTATAAAATATTATGCATAATATGTTGCTCATAAAAAACTTTAAATACAATTAGTCATTTTGCATGTTCCATGATGCATCAATTCAATGACATGTCACACCCATGTATGTGTGTGTTTGTCAATGGTCACTCCAACTATCAAACAATTAGAAAGATGACTTTTAATATTTTTAAATAATTCATTTAAAATATTTTTACCATCTTTATATAGTTTAAAAATTTATCATTTTTAGTATTTATAGGCATTTTACAAGTAGCAGGATTTAAAGCATTTTGACAGCAATTAGTAAAAGTAATTTTTTCACCAGAACTTAAAAAAAATGTCATATAAGTAAATTTAGCAAATTATTCTCTATTTTTAACATCAGAATATTTAAATAAAAGTAAAGAACTTGTATCTCTATTAGATGAAACATATTTGCTTATTTAAATTTGTGTTGTATCAAGTCTGATTTCAGCGGCATGATGTCTATCCAAGTGTTTGTTCATATTACCATAGCCGCCAGTAAATTTTTTAAAATATACCACAGTAGTTGCATATTGCTCTTGAACCTTCATTTTTAGTTTTGACTAAATGACAATTAATTTTGTCAGAAGTTCGAGACTTAACTTTTCTTATTCGTTATCGACACTTTGACTGTTCTCATGGGTTGGGATATTGGATATAGTATTCTCAAATGAGCTTGTCATTTTTTTTTTTAAATATCAGAGAATTATAAAATTATGAGAATTGAAAATATCAGAACGATTGAGAGAATTTAGAAAATTGTTGGTGTGTACAAAAAATGAAATATGTCTCATACTTATAAAATTTCGGGTTAATTTTGTTATATCTAAATTGTTTTTAAAAATAGTTGTTTTATTAATGTTATTGAGAGTAATTTAGAGATTTAACATAAAAATAAAAATTTAAAAACAAAAAAAAATTAATTTATCGCAGGGAGCCGTTTAATAGCTCCCTGCAATAAATGAGGCCCAACGGCGCCGTTGGACAATAACGATTGGAACCGTGGAACCTTATGATTCATTTAAACCGTAAGGTTTTGGTTCCTCAGGTTCGGTTAGGGTGAGAACCTATCCGAACCTGACGGTTCTTTTAGGTTCGATTTTCGTTCCGAATCAGAACCTTAGTCGAGTTTAACTCAATTCTCCTAATTTTGGGAGTAGATATCTCGTCTCTGATAGACGTAAAATTATGAGTGTGTTATAAATATTTATATTCAATATCTAATAAATTTTAGATTGGATACCTGTAAATTTATATTATAATAAAAAAAAATGGGTTTCAATAATTTAATAATATACGTTGGATATTTTTTTGCATATGCTGTTTTGATATTGGAAGTTTCCAACAAGACATAACGACATGATTTTTTTTTTTTTTTTTTTGGGGTCAATTTTTCACGTGTGGTCAAAATTGTATGTAAATAGTGGGTCCCTTTAAAATTTGATCATATCCTCTTGGAAGTTGGAACCATACATCTAACATAATATGATATTGCCCACAAGTTAATACTTTCAAAATTAAAAATAATAATTTGCTTTCTTGTGGAATTTGTTAAATTTTCATCACATGCTTTTTCAAAGTTACCAAACCCATTAAACCGATTAGGGTAACGAGTTTGCGGATAATCACAACTGCTTATTTCTTTAAAGAGTAATATTATATATTTAAGGGAAGTAAATAGTATTATCATCTCATATTACATTTTAACTAACTTATATATTGCTATGGGCCTAACATGAGCCTAGCTCTAAATGGGCCTCTGGGCCTAACATGAGCCTTAGAAACCAGTATTCTAATTTCATGCTTTATCTTCTTTTCCAGATTTCCAGTAGCAGTTTTTTTAGAAGTCCATGTTCATCTGTAGTAGTTTCTTTAGCAGTAGCAGTTTCTTTAACAGTTTCTTT
>SKCR01022901.1:0-57051 GCA_019454045.1 Zanthoxylum bungeanum
GAAATAAAATCAATTCATTTCCATGCTATACATGTCACGGCAATGAGGGATTTTTCTTAATTAATTTTGATTTCAATCCAATTAAATCACAAATCAATTTATCCATCATTTCAAACACATCCAATGGTCCAAAAAATCAAAATCACCATGACTTAAGGTTCATATTGCATCCGGCCAAGCTAATGCATTTGGGGAAAATTAATCCAATTAATTTTTCTTCAAATTGATTATACATAACTCTAAGTCATCAATTATAGCATATTCAAACAAACAATTTGATCAAATCATGCTCAAATCAAAAATACCCAAATTCAAGATTAAGAACCCTAATTTCATTTCATGCTTAATTTAGGCTCTGATACCATTGTTGGGTTTTCTAGGTCAAACCAAGATCATATTAAGCATAAAATGGTGTGAATAAACAAAGTAAAGTAGCGGAAAATACTTACATTGCTCGGCTAAGGATGTGTAGAGTTCAAAACTTTTGCCTCCATGGAAGTTGCTCCAAGCTTCTCCTTTGATGTATGTTGAGCTTCCAAGCTTGTTTCTTGAATTCCAAACTCATGGGTAGGTTTCCCTAACACATTTGAATGACTCCTTGTGTGTGTTAGCACTTAGAAAAAATTGCAACAATTTCTTCTTGTTCTTTGATAGATTCGGCCAAGCCAAATGGGAGAGGAAGAAGATGAAGTTCACGCCCACGGCCTGAAGTTGGGAGAGAGAGAGTGATTTTTGGTGTAATAATAATTGATTTCCAAAAATAATTATCATATACCAAAACAAAATTTTGGTATTAGTCATTCCAAATGACAAAGAGTGTAAAATAAGCAACCACCAACTTCTATCACCATAAAGTAACAAAGTTGACTAGTTGATGTGACTTGTGGGCCCCACTTAAATTCAAAATCCGAGTGGGCTCGCAAAAACGTTCTGGGCTCGGGTTCGTTAATTCCGAATTAACGAATTTTCCGTTGCGACGTAATTAAATCAAATTTAATTAAATAATTATGCCTAGCAAAATTACTATTCACGTCGCTTGCGAATTAATTCTAAATTAATTCGTTCGCCCGAATTAAAATCCAATTTTAATTCTGTTATGAAATCTAATTTCATTTAATATATCGAATATATTATTTTAATAATTAATTCCAAATTAATCGTTCTCTCTCTATTAATTGAATTTTATCCCAGATAAAATTCTCTGTAATTAATCCTAGATTAATTTTCTCTCTCTATTAATTAATCCCAGATTAATAATGTTCGAGTCATATGTCATCGGTGAATCTTCGGGAAGCGACCCATGAGATCCCTGGATATGTTGGCAGTAAATCCGGTTATCGGACTATCCGAATACGTGCGTATCCGGTACCACATTTTTACCGATTTACAAGACATGGTTGGCTTCTAGCAAAGCACCGTGCCTACCAAATTATCCATAAATATTCTTTTAAGGAATATGTAATCTATGTCAGGCGTAGTATACGTAGTATTGCGTATTGCGATCCAGTATCGAATGTCACATGCTAGGCCTGGGGCTGGAATTGTGTCTGGCCCCGTACGAAGCATATATCGGATCTCTGGTAACTAGTCTCTATAATCGGATAATCATGACCTAGTCATATTATCCTGATGACTGCAGTAATAAGGAGTACTAGTTCCGTATCTTGCGTGATCATCATCTCCATATGACTGGAGTGATACTTCCATCTTGACATCACACCCAATACACTACGATTCTCAATATACCCAGAAGAGGCGTACACAGAACTTGTTAAAGCCCCGGACGACCAAAACCAAAGTATATTGATTGTCGCAAGTATTAACGATGCAAGTCTCTTGTTCAGACCAAACACACCTACCTTGATTCGGATTCCCATAGACACATAGTCATACTACCAATGGAATTCCGAGGGGTCTATCCAGAGCGAAGCTGTTTCCGTAACATCGGTAAACAGAACCTCCTATTACACTTGCATAAGTATCCAATACTTAAATATATGAGAACTATGCTGTTATGCTCCCACAACGCGCACAAGTGCAATACTAGTCTATTCGGCATTATCGATGTTCAGTCTCGATAATACTACGACTAGGGATATTTAATGATTAAACCTTAGTGGATTGATACTGTCTCATATCATCTCAATCCGGAACTAATCATAAGGACTTTTATCATTTATGTATCTTGGTAATCCAATTACAAATGATAAAAGAGCATTTTCCTTTGTCACATAGTTAATTTGTACAACAACACCATGTTCTGTACAAATAGTGATGTTATTGGTCATAATTGTCCAACAATTAGATACAAGTAAAGGTATCTAACCTCAAAACTAATAATGAAAGATAAATAAGTCCCCGGCAACGGCGCCAAAAACTTGACCGGCGTAATCACACGTGTATAACGCAAGCACACATATCATTCAAGTAGTATAAAAAGTATCGATCTCACGAGGACTTAAAACCTTTTGTTATCAATTTATGAAGTTAAATGTTTACAAGTATCTAATGGATTGATTGTTTGATTGTGTGGTGACTTTAAAACTTAAAACAAGTAAATAAAATTGCTTGAAAGTAGATTGAAGAAAATTCAAATTTATAAAACTATCCAGGGTTGTGAATCCTTCCAATATCTTTTTAAAAGATGAAGTGGTTATTTTACGTTTGTGTAATATATTGGTTTATTAACCTGGAACACGAAATTATGTAAAAGCCTTTTCTGATGGTCAAATACATATACCCAGTATAACCCAATTAATCATATTCCTATGTTAACCAAATTATCTGAATTCATTAAGATTAAGTTCCAATTATGACTACCCCCGCCCGACATGTATATTCCTATCCTATAAGGAAATCTATTAAAAGGGTTATCTATCATCAAGGAAGATCGTGGGCTATTGAGTTTAAGGTCTTTAACCTAAAATCTCTTTTCCAAGTTCATTTTAAGTTTACCGAATAAATCTTATTAATGGTCAGTTAACAAGATGCATTAAGACTAAGGCTCAATAAATAAAACTTTATATTGCCCAAACTATAATTTAACCTCTTATAAACCGGTGATATTGGATTTCATCACAACCCCAGATAACTGGCTTAGTTACGACACATATTTACGGGTAGTAAAAACTTAAATAAAAGAAAAGACATAAAGTAAATGCTGGAAATTAAATTACTGAAAAGTAAATTACTGGAAAGTAAATTGCTGAAAAATAAATTGCTGAAAAGTAAATTGCTGAAAAGTAAATTGCTTAAATGTAAATTGCTGAAATGTAAATAAAGGAAAAGTACAATAAAAGAAAATGTTGGGGTTAGAGGATCCACTTTTATTACTACTATTTTAGATATCTCCTTTAATATAATATATTAACTTTGGGTGATAATTACCAACCAGCCATATAGGCGGTATCCCGATTAAGTCAAATTAATAATTAATTACCAACCGACCAACCACGCGGTATCCATACTTAGTCAGATTAAAACCAATTTATAATTAACTATCAACCGACCAATATGGCGGTATCCTCGTTAAGTCAGTTTTTAAAAAGTTATTATATTATAATTAGGGGAGATTAATCTAAATAGCAATAATAAAAGCTTTATCTTTTACCCCCAGCAAGGGGGAGTTACCTCCTAATTGTTTGAAAAGTAAAGACTGAAAAAGTAAAGAAAGGAAAGTATTGTGCGTAAAAGTAAATTGCGGAAAGTAAAAACTGAAAAGTAAAGAAAAGAAAGTGCGAAAGTGGAAATTAATTACTGAAAGCTGTAAATAAACAAACAAGATACAATCTTCTTAGTTATTCATAAGGAATTTCAAAGAAGAAATTATGAATTTACTAATGAAATGGCTTGGTATTTATAGGCAAAATTTTACCTCCATCAAATCATCCACCAAATCCATTATTAATTGCTCCACTAATTGCTCCAATAATTACTGCACCAAATCCATTATTAATTTCTATCTTGTTTGGTGGGAGCTTGACTATTTTTATTTTTTATTTATTTATTTATTTGCTTTGAAAATGACTTTAATAATTACGCATAACACACTTCTTGATGTTTCAGTAATTTCGGTCATGAAATATTCAGAATTCGAAATTATTGTGTTTTTCAAAGTTGTAGATCTTTAAGTCTTCATTAATCTGGAACTTGAATCAGCTCAATACGATATCAGAATAAAAAGTTATGCCCAAAATACGACAGTTGCATAAAATTGGAATTTCCGAAACTGCACTTCGTTAGAATGCCCTTTCAAGTTTCCAATCTCCAACATTAATATGTCAAGTCCAATTTTTACCCTTATTTGACCCATATTTCATCCTAAATGATTTCTTTGAGTCCCAATATTATTTTATCTGCAAAATAAACTAAAACACATCAAAACGTTCATCAAACCCGAGAAACTAAACAAAATATTACGTAAAATGGGCGGTAAATATTGATATATTTTCCGCTCATCAAGGCTGAACAGTCATTTCCTAATTAGTGTGTATTTGTGTTTAATATTTGATATTATTAAATACACATTAATTAATTATCAAATTATGATATTTGACATATATCATTAATATATGTATTTGAGATATTTAAAGTAATATATATTTGAGATATTTTTATTTAATTAATTATTTAATTATTTAATTGTTAAATAATAAAAGTAATTAAAATATAAATATCTTGCCAAATGATAAAGTTAGGAAATGATTAAAGTGTATATTGTTGACTTATACATTAAAGGAAAAGGTTGTCAAAATGGTTTTGACTACTTGGATATTTGTTTTAATATGTTAAAATTGAAAATATCCTTATTTCTTTTTCTTAGTAATTTCGGCCATGACCTAAATTAAATATAAGTGATATATTTTTTAAGTTGCTTTATTTGACTTTAAGAAAATCATTAAATGGTTTGATGATGACTTTTGCAAGTTGATAAAGCAAAATTAAATTGAAACAAAAATATCTAGATATTTGTATATATGTCTCCAAATTCGGCCAAGGGCATATTGGGAGAGTATATATTGTTTTGTTTCATTTTCATTAGGTTTAAGGAGTTCATAAGTTACAAAATAAACATAATAGAGTAAAGCTTGGAGGCTAAAAAAGAAAGCTTGGAAAAATCTTATTTTTGTAAGTTTTTCTTTAAAGTCTTCAACATAGAAAGTGTTTCTAACATGCGTAGCTTCATCTTGTGTTGCTTTGATGTTGTCTCTTTACTTATAGTTTATATTTTAATTGGTTATGAACTTGTATGAAAGATGTTTGCATGTATGGTTTCAAAGTGAGCTTGAAATGGTTTCATAAGCTCTCTTTTGATTATTTGATAATCAAGTTGTCATTTTAGAGTTGCTAAGCCACTCATTGATGACCTAAAATTGTTCTTGAGTTGTTTCATGATGGTGAGACTTGTTTGGTGTTGTAAAGTTTGAATTAAAGTAATGGATTTAATGGATTTGGTGAAATTGGTCAATTTGATGAAATTGTAAACTTAGGGTTCTTAACCCATTCCAAATTTGAGGCTTTTCATATATGTGATGTATTATAGTGTGTATATGATGCATATAAATTTTTGGGTTGATTGGATTTGATCTTGACATGTTTTGAACAACAATGGACTAAATTGTAATTTACCGAAATATTGGGGTGCTCTCGGCAATTAGACTAAAATTGGGGATTTTGTTGCAATCTTATTTTTATGAGTTTGGAAATCATTTTAGAAATGATTTAGAATCATCCAAAATTATATTTGACAATTTTAGGACTAAAATGATCAATTTGCAAAGTTGTGGGGCATTTCGGTAATTACCAAGAAATTTGATCTCATCTGTAATTTTTTCAGAATTTGATAATTGGGTAATTAAATAAATAAGTTTATTTAATTGATCTAAGAAAAATTTTGAAATCGAAAAATTTTGATTTTCCGTGATTCCGCTGCGTTACCAGATTTCGCCATAAAACCCCTACAAAATGGTATCAGAGCGAGTCAGATTCTTGACACCCTTATATGATTATGCCTTTTAAATTCATTGTTTAATTTAATCTTTACATGATGCATGCATGTGTTTATTTAATTATTATAAATAAAGTAAAAGCATCTTTTGCGGAAAATCCCTAATTAATAAGGTTTTAAAGTAACAAGTATAGAGATACTTGTTTCTTGGTCCGTCTTATCAATACGGTTTATGAATATTTTTCCGTGACTACATCCGAGACCGTGCCACTGCTGGAGGGTGTAGCCGATAGAAATTTATTTGTGCCGGATGTATATCAGATACTAGATAAATTCAAGCGAAAGCGAAATCCTAAACGTGCCAAAAATGTCAGGGTTACGCAAGTAGCTTGAGTTTATCATTGACGAGTTTAACCTTGATACGCCTCATGTGAACGTGTCAAAGCTGTCACAACGAGAAATGGTCAGAACCAAAACCGAAGTCACAATTAGTGTGATTGACAATGAGTTGTCTACCTGTGAATATAGGGTCTATATTTTTCTCAATTTTAATCCAAATTAAGCAAATGATATACCGAATTAAAGATCACATGTCCTCGTTTTCAAAAAATCTTAGAGCACAACATTATCAATTTTGTATTATAAGATATTAAGGTCCAAAATTGGAGTAAAAAAATTTTGAAAAAAAAAATGAAAAAAATGAAACTAGAATGCAATTTCTTCATTTTTCAAGCATGATCATGCATTTTTATGCAATCTAACTAAAATACATGCATCAAGGCTCTAATAGCAATGTTAGGAACACCAGTCCTAATATTTTCATGGAATAAATCCATGAATGGTCCACTTAGGATCTAACCATACTTGTATTACCAGTTCAAGATTTATTTACAAACACATTGAAATAAATTTAAGTACTTCACCACATAATTGCATACCTTACTTCTTGTAGAGGTATCTTTAATTAAATTTAATTGATTGTATATCTCAATGAGTAAATGTTCATATTTATAAGAGGGGAAGTCAACTTCATAAATCATCACATGCATTACTTCTTATTCAATCACAAACACGACTTCCTATACAATTACATGCACTTGGAGGCATTGATTATTATATAATCACATACATTTGAAATCTTTAATTACTATTTAATTACATGCATTTGGAAGCTTAATTATTTTCTCAAATCCCTCTAAAAATATTATCATCATAAGTGTATCATATATTCCCCTGAACATTTTGTAAATGGCCAATTTCTAAGAGTTTTTGTAAAGAATCCCAACAATTATGTGCATGTATCTATAGAAAATGAACCTCAGCTAATTATTGTAATTGATTATTTTCTCTATTGAATTAAAAGTCATATTGAATAACAAAAGTTTATGATATAAATAAACTTTTAAACACATATCTATAGATGAATTTTAGATTCTTTAGGTCATAATTTGGCTTAACTACTATGCTAAATTAGTATCTGCTTGTTGAGTTAGCTTTGATATGGTCGGTTTGGCACAAACTTCGGCTTGAATGTTATAATATATTAAATGATTTCTAGTTTTCTAAGAAAGAATTAGTCTGTTATTTCTTATGTATATTATATTATTTCATTATTAAAAAGAGAGAGAGAATCTGAATAATATTTTTATCATTTTTATAAAGACTAATTTTCATTTGACGAAACACAATTAACTATGATCCAAAACAAATAAGAACAATACATGTAGATTGTGAGAACAAGACCGAATCATTTCTCAAATAGTCTTAATATTTTAGAAAGAATTCTCAAGTGATTGTCCGAGTAAAACAGAATTTCCCGTTGACGGGGGACTATTCAAACTTGGTTTTGTATCAATCGAACATCATGAGCTATTTAACTGAGCTGTTTATCAAATTAGTCTTTGGATAAATTAAGCAAAGCAACCCTAGTCTTTAATAGATTCTCTAGACAAGGACAAGATTCCCTTCAACAACTCTCCCTTTTCCCGGGTTTACACGGTGATTTATTTTATACTAACTCACTCTCTTTGTTTTCAAATATTTCAATTTCAATTTTCAAAGAAACATAAAAAGTCAATGGAATTGGGCACATCAATTAATTAGGTCAATTTACTAATTGATTATTTTTTTGTCCCATCCATGTAAAATCTTTATTGCTTTTATTTGTTTGCCTTCTTGGGGATAGATAGCTTGTTAGGTTTCTTCGCCCTTCACGACAAGTCCCTTTTTGTTGTTTATTTTCCAGAGATTTTACAGTGAGTCAAACAAAAAAAAAAAAAAATATTATGATCCTGCATGTCGAAATTTCCCTTCCACGTATACCTACTTCAATGCTTTTAAGTTAATTTCTCTTTGAAAGATTTATATATGCAATGAAAATATATTTAAAATTGCTATTTGATTAAATATTTGTTTGGTGTTACGAATAAAAAAAAATATGATGAACAAATAATGATTTATAAACGGTGTTATGCAATTTCGATTTATGTTAAAAAAATTATAGTATATTTTTTTACTATTTTGATGGTGGGTACAAGTTAAAAATTTTAATTTTTGCAAAACTCAATTTTTTTTTAAAACATTATTAGTAATAGTAACTTTTTATTATAAACCAAATACTCAAAAATTATATTTTAATCAAAACATAATTTTATCGACTCACCGTATGTTAAACCACGATATATTTTCCTAAATTAAGTATCAAATAAAAATATTAATTTCCTGCAAAATCATTCCTCAAGACTCCTCGATTATGCCCATATGCTTTTACAATAAAAATATGATATATTCGAATTAATTATTATTGAATAAACATTTGTTTGTCTTAAAACATTGTAATTATACTCACATAACATTTTGTTAAGACAAAACTTGTGTAAACGTAACTGTGAGTGAAAAATGAGCAAAATGTGGAGGTCCGTCATTTACTGGCAACGATTGACAAATTAATCCCAAGTTTTGACCATCGTTTTAATTTGTCGAATTAGTTCAATGAATGCTAATTTCTAATAGTGAAGGTGGTGGCTCTCCTGTTATAGGTTCTGCACTTTATGCGGGTTGAATATATATTTAACTATAATTTCATATCATAATAAAAATCTTAATAAGATTTTAGGTATTAATCTTTTAAATAATTTGGATCTAGTTGATTTTATAGTTTAAATGAGACAAGACAATTAGTTTACCTACACTTAATATTTATGTCTTTTTTTGTTTTTCAATTAATTTTCAAACAGTGTTTCTAATTCATATTAGTGTTTCTCTCTCATTTTGAAAACATATTCCTACTTATAAATAACTTTTGAAATATTTAATTTTCTTTCGGATGAATTCTAATGATATTTAATATAATTTATTCAATTTAAGCTCAAATTTTCGTGTCGAACATGAAATCTTGACCGTCAATGTGTAAGAGCTAATAATCAGAATCCGTTTCATGAAGCATAACAAATAATAAAAAAACATGAAAAAATTTATAGAAATAATTTAAAATAAAACAACATATGACAATAGACCCAAAAATTAAAAAATTGGCTAGATTTTGTGGACGACTGCTATTTATGTCTCTTATTTTAGTAAGAGATTATTTTTTAATGTTGTAATATATTTTTTATTTTAATTTTATAAGTTACTAATAAAAAATTAATTGTAAAAATTAGGTATCAAGTATGTTTTTTATTTTAATAGGATATTAAAATATATCTTTTTTATTATAATAAGTAATAAAAAATAATTCATAGATCATGTACCATATATGTTTTTTTTTTTTTTAAAATTTAATGGGCCATATTTTTATAATTTAATAAAATTAATATTATTAATTAATAAAATTAATATGTTTCGTACTTTAATAAGAGTTTTATATTGTAATAGGTAAACTTATTTTAATTTTATAATTTAATAATAAAAAAATTATAGAGATATTTTAATTTTATAATTTAATAATAAAAAATTATATAATATTTTTATATCGCAATAAGTTTCTTATTTTAATAATTTATTATTTTAATTTTATAATTTTAAATTAAAAATAAATTTTAGAGATATTTTAATTTTATAACTTAATAAAAAAATTATTATAGAGATTATGTGCACGTATTAAATTAATAGGTTTCTTATTTGAATAGTAGATTGTGTTTTTATTTTATTATAGGTTTCTAATTTTAATTTTTATAAGAAAACTAATTTTAGAGATATTTTAATTTTATAATTTAATATATTCTTATTATAATAGGTTTATTATTTAATGGAATTTAATAAAGAACGACCATGTGGCGCGATAGAGAGACTTAAACTTATATATATATATATATGAGTGTTTGCACATTATAAAAGGGAAAACGAACATAATTTTCTAATGTTTGATAAAACTCATCGAAATCCTTCTAATTTTTAAAACTAAACAAAACTCATTTATTTATCATTTTATTATTTTGCCCCTTATGAAAAACTAAATGCTTAGAGCAATTCCAAAAGACTCTTCAAATATTATTTAATTACTAGATTGAAGAGTCACATCATCAAAATTGGTTTTAAAAGAAACACCAATTGAGATTCTTTAAATTGAATTTTACTTCTCACTCTTCAATATTGAAGAGTGATTTATCTCTATTCGAATATTATTATATAATATTTTATCTCTATTTACTTTATTGTAGTGGTGGTGGTTGAACTTATATATATATTAATAATTTAAGAGTGAGTGTTTGCACATTATAAAAGGGAAAACGAACATAATTTTCTGATGTTTGATAAAACTCATCGAAATCCTTCTAATTTTTAAAACTAAACAAAACTCATTTATTTATCATTTTATTATTTTTCCCCTTATGAAAAACTAAATGCTTAGAGCAATCCAAAAGACTCTTCAAATATTATTTAATTACTAGATTGAAGAGTCACATCATCAAAATTGGTTTCAAAAGAAACACCAATTGAGATTCTTTAAATTGAATTTTACTTCTCACTCTTCAATATTGAAGAGTGATTTATCTCTCTTCGAATATTATTATATAATATTTTATCTCTACTTACTTTATTGTAATGGTGGTGGTTGGACTTACTAATAACTATTTGTGTATTAAAATAATATAAATAAAGTAAATATAATTTAATTTGATTTAAATAATATAAATTTATGTGCATTATCTCTCTTCTATTAATATAATATAATTTTTTATACACATCATCATCATTACTTATAATTAAATATATATAAAAAAATCATATAACTAAAGTGAGTCCATTCAATTTGATTAAAATAATATAATATTAATTTTTTTTGAAGAATTTTTTGGAAAATACTTTATTTTTCCACTCCTCAATTTGCTAAATAGGTAATCAAATAAGTATTTGAAGAGTGAAATTAGAAGAGGCTTTTTGAGTTGCTCTTAGGAAATACTTAAAAAAAATCTTAGGAAATATGAATCTAAGTAAAATTATTTAAAATTAAATGTCTTGCACTTTTTAAAATTTCATTTAATTCAAACATTTTAACTTTATCTATTATTAATCATTAAGGATATTTATATTAATTCTTTTACTTGATCCATATTTCTTAAGCATTTAATTTTTTTCATTAAGGATAAAATAGTAAAATGGTAAATAAAGTTAACATGCAGGGGTTTGTTTTAATTTTTAAATATCATAGGGTTTCGATTTGTTTTGTCAAATATCAGGGGTTATGTTCATTTTCTCTATTATAAAATTATGATTTTGACTATGCTCATCAAAACACTTGACATGTGTCACATTTATTTGATAATTCCCGAAAAAAAATACTCTAAGGTTCCTCGAATCATTAACTTAGAAAATTTATATTAATGTTTCCCTAAATCAAGGCCAAATCGAGCACATAGAAAGTCGTTTAATTAATTAATCAATTAATTAAAAAAAGTTGGAAGACAAAGAGAAGCACCCCAACGTGTGAAACAAAATGGCCTGTTCTTGGCCCACTGTTTTTTTTTTTTTTTTTTTTTTAATTTAAAAACAAAAATATTACAAGAAGAGACTCATCATCTTCTCTCTCTTGTAACCCTTTTATAATTTCCATTGAATCTTCAAACATTACTAAAACTTTATTCTTTCACTTTGTTTTGGTGATGATAAAGAAGAAGAGGAGGGAAATTAAGAAAGAAGAAATATGATGTTGTGTAAGCTTTTTGAAGAATCTTTGTGTTTATTTGTTAATAGAAGACTTGTTTTCCGGTGAAGAAATATTCACCTGACGGCGACGGCGACGGCGTACATGGGAGAAGCCAGGCATTATTTGACCTTCTTATATTATTGTTCTTGTTTTTTTGTTTTCTGTTTTTGGTTTTAGGGTTTTTTATATGGGGAATGGGGAATGGAGAGAAATATTTTACAAGAATTGTATGTAAAATGTTCTTAAATTGTTATGATATTAAGAAATAAGATTAGTTAATTTATTATTGCATTTTCTCAGTTTTGATATTTAATATTTCAATATAATATCACAATATTGTATTGAATAATTATAATTTCATTATGAAAAAATGAACCTATATATATATATATATATATATATATATATCAGAATCAATGAGATACTTTTTATTTGAGTTCTTTCTAGTTTCATTTCAGATGATCTCTCCCTTTACTCGTTGCATGTTCTTATGTTTACTAAATGTAAGTGATTGAAAATTTAGAGGCTTACGGAGATGGGTTAATCCCGTCTCCTGCCGGTAGCATCTTGTCTCTGATGGGTGTTATAATATAGTACGAAAATATTAAAAGATGAATAAAATTTAACTAAAAATAAATAATTTTACTTATTTTTTAATATTTTTGTACTATTTTTTATGATATTTTTTGTGAATCTATTATTTTTGTTTTGTTTTTAAAGAAAGTAGTTTCACAGATATCTTAATTCAGTTACAACCTACTAATTTTTTTTTTCTGTTTTTGTGTGTGAATTTTACGAAAAAAATTGGAGATTAACAAAAACAAAGCATCCATTGTTTTTAATTTGTGACATTACCTAATATTGTTAATTATTGGTTGGTACAAGGTTAAATCAAATGTCGAATTATGACACTTGGTACATTTGCATCAGCCATCTTGAACATCACTTTCTTGAAGTTAATTAAGTGCTTAAGCTGGACCAAAATATTAATAATTATCTAAATATATTATTTGATAAGGGGAGCCTTCACCAAACCCTTCATATTGACATTATTTGTTATTGAAATTGTTATATGCTCTAATTTATTTTGATGTCACATAATCTTGTCCTTAGTATTTATTTGATATGGTTTTAAATAAAGGTAAAAGAGTTTTTTTAATTTGAAATTTTTTTTCAAATTTTTTTTTTTGTAATATTTGGTTGTATTTAGAATATATATTTTGAGGATTAAAAAAAATATTTTATCTCTACTATAGGTTAAAAAGTTTTTTTTTTTAAAGAGTTCAATTATTTAAAATACCTTTATTTTATTTCACAATATTATTTCATTTTTTTCATAACACAACTTTAAAAAATTTATCCATTAAAATAATTTTATTTATATTTAATAAAAAACTCTTATTGATAACCAAACACATATAAACTTTTCGTCAAAACTTTTCTTGTATAAGCTCTATAAGTAGAAGGACTACTTGAAGAAATTCTATTTGAAAATCTCTAGGAAAAAATCATACAGACACCCGCACATGACATTATATTTATTTATGTGTGTATGTGTGTGCATATATAAAGTAACTTTTCAATGAAAGATCTATTAATTTATTAAGTTAAAGATCAAATTAAAATATAAAAATAATACAGATTTCAGTGTAATGTTATTTATCTTTTGTATATTGAAATGTGTTCTTTTTCTTTTTCTTTGTCATTAACTTAATAAAATGAGTGATTTCTCATTACAATGTTAATATATATATATATATATATATATATATCTGTGTGTATATATATATTGTTGGAAATCAATGTTGGAAAATCATTTGGGATGTTGATGGAACACCCATGATAATAATATTTTTGGAGGAGTATGAGAAAGTCATTAAACTTCGAAATGTATGTGATTCAATAGTAATCAATATTTCAAAATGCATGTGATAAAACAATGCCTCCAAATACATGTGATTAAATAATAAGCAATACATGTGATGATATAGCAATCCCCTCTATCTCATATATATATATGAGCATTTGCTCATTGAGAAAATCAATCAATTAAGTTTGATTAATGGAATCTCTACAAGTAATAAGATATGCAACTGTATTGTGAAATACTTAAATTTATTTCAATGTGTTTGTAAAGAAATCATAAACTAGTAATGCATGTATAGTTAAATCCTAAGTGGGTGATTAATGGATTTGTTCCATATATGTTATTTGGGAAATTGTTCGTGGACGTAGGTTTTTTTATTCCGCTGAATCTCGTTAAATCCTATGTTTTGTCCGTGTGATTTCTATCTTTTTTTAAGTTTGCATTTGGTCCCGAAATCAAATAAATTCACAGTTGAGAGATATTTGTTCGAGAAGTGATTTTTTCCGAATTACCCCTAAAATGAAAATCAGTCGTGAACACACACAGATATATATATATATATATATATATATAAGTATCGATGGTAAATCCCCTTTAAGTTACAACAATTTGTCCATTTTTACTCCCAAAATGCAATCATAGTGATTAAAGTAATGAGAAAATACGAGTAATTATTTGGTATCGCGTGTATGAGGGAAGAAACTTTCAAAATTATACGGCTTGCATTACGCCCGAGGCTAAGTTGTTTGTTTCTTTAATTGTCTCTTCCAAGTTCCAATTAATTTTATTAATTTCTTTAAAAGGCTGTCTTTAATTATTGAATGATTTATTAAATTCTAGGTGAGAAATATAGCTTCAACATATTTGATAATTTATTATATATGGAGAAATGGAAGAAGGGGACATTGAATTAAATCTTCAACAATAAGAATATGCCTTGGGGATTTTGCACCTATTTTTAATAAATAAATAAAAAATGGTTATGCAATTTACGAATTTCCCCTTCACACTTGAATCCACATTTCTTCTATGGAGTCCTGTTCAGTCGATTGAATCATTAAATTTATAAAATGTTGGGTGGGGGCTTGATTATGCAAAATGCTCACATCATTATACTTGTAACATTCTCCATGTCTCCCGTCTAATTTTCTCTGATTTAGCTTATAAACTATTAAAATCTTAATTACAAGTAAGGGTAAAGTACGAAAATATCAAACTCAATGTGCACACTAGGGGTGGAGTCGGGCTTAGTAGTGGTTGGTCGAGCTCGGTTTGATAAACACTTATATGAGTTTAAGTTTGGCTCGAGTTTGAATTGAGCTTTATATGTGTTGTTCGAGCTCAACTCAAGCTCGAAGTGAGCTTTATATGTATTGTTTGAGCTAGACTCGTTAAGTAAATTAATATCGGGATCCGGCTCAACTCAAACTCAATTACCAACCTAGTCGAGCTAGGCTCAAGATCGAATTTTAAAAAATTCAATTTTTGTACCTTTTATTTATTTATTTCTTCTAATTTTAAATAAATTTCCTATAAAATTCAAATGTTTATGATACACACTATAATATCGAGTCAAGTTGTATCTATATTATTCAAGTCGAGACTATTTGAAATATTATTTGTGAGTAAAAAACGAGTCGAGTCGATCTCGTTTAATATTTGAACTATTATTTTAGAATTTGATTAATTTATCTATTAAACGAATCGATCTTTATCTAAACTAAATACGAGTTAATTGAATTCAAAATATTTATCAATGGCTCAATTCATTTACAGCCCTAGTGTATATGATACATCACAGCTTCATCACAGAATACTTCTTAGCTCTTTTAAAAACTTACCCCTTCGGCTTTAGCTCTACTAATTACTGACATAGGAATATATCTTTTGCAATACTTATTTACGACTTATAGTTTTCCAGATCCGTAAGTTATAAACTTCATATTTATAAGAAAATACATATTTTAACATTTGCATACTAATTTCAATATGGAATTGTGTTAACATTTATTATAACACAAATTAAATTTTTCTGCTCCCACACACAAATAGAAAAGAAAGGAATCTGATCAGGGGTCAATATGTCTATATTTATTGTCCTTTTATTTTGCATTTTATGTATTATCATGAGTTGTATGAACGTTTTGATATATTTTGATTGTGTTTTATAGGTTAAAATCATATTATGACTTAAGCGGACATATTGAGCGATGAATCGACAAATTTGGAGCTGAAACAGGCCGTCGTCAATGACCTAAGTTCCACATCTCAACGCTGGTCAGCGCGTCACGATGCTCTACAGTACAAAATCGAGACAGAACCAAATCTTTGTTCTGCATCGTGACATAGATTTGTGAGTGTCGCGATGTTTGAAGTGATGCAGTCTGCGTCACGGCGATGTGCCATACGCGTCGCGACACGACCCTGATTCCTGGATGGTAAAGAACTCTAGTTTATTAAGAATGAAAGCTCTCATGACACCCTATATAAACATAAGTCCATCTCAAAATATATATAAAAAAAAAAAAAAATGACTCATAACATATTTTTGGAGCCTCAAATATATAGAAGAACATCTATAGTAAAACAATAACGAGTGCTTATACCGGTGCTGAAGATTGAAGCTGACGTCTGCGACGAGATTTCTTTGTCTCTTCTTAACTAGTTTTATATTTTATGAGTTTGTGTCTTATACTAATGATTAGTTTGCGTTTATTGAATATTATGTGTAACTAAATTATTAGTTTATGGTTGTAATGGATCTTAAGCACTTATTTAACTAATTGGCATCTTTTTATTCCGTTGGGTTTGTTATGTGGTTATTTATTATTTCGTGTTTAAATGCATGTTATATTGCTTGATCACCAATAAAATAGTCGTGGTAAATCCTTGGGAACTCGACAGAGAAAATTTGGGTTAGCCGTGTGAATAATAACGCGTGATCTAATTCTTCTTATTAGATTTACGTGCATGATAGACATATATCTGTATGACATGCATAGCCAATATTAGAACTTAATCTTAATGGATTTGTTTTAAGTTAGTTAACATAGATATATAGTTAATTGGCTTAATCTATGTATTTCTACCTGACTATCGAAAGAGACTTGTAATAATTCATAACTACAACCCAATTGAATGAAAAATACATGAACCCATTGTTTTTTGTGCTTAGGTGAAGTTACAATCCTATGTTTTTCTATCATATGTGATTTTTCCAAAAGTTGTTATTTGTCATTTACTTACTTTTCAATTAATTAAATTAGTCAAATCTTTTTCTCAACCATTTATTTAGTTATAGTTAAGTAAGATTAGTTTATTATTAATAGGAAAAATAATAAGTCATTGTGGGTACGATATCCGATTTTTAGTCACTATAATGGGTATGGTCGGATATCCTTCACGGATCAGAACAGGCAAATAAGTAGAAGCATGCACAAAATAACTAGACAATAATAGACTGACTAACATGCATAAAATGATAACATTGGGCGTAAAATAAAAGAACATTAATAAAGTAACAACAATAATAAAACAAGGTCAAATGGCCGGACATTTTCTGTAACGATTGTATGTCTAGCCGGACGTATGTCAAGTCTGGTCGAATAAACTCTGTCAGAACAGTAATTGTGCATGAATATAAAGTTGAGTGCCCTCAGGTCGTACCTCTAGATGCGATTGGCCCAGAAAACACTTCTGAGAGATAGATTGTGGTTAGGTTGTTTGCAGAAAATAGAATACACCAAGGGTTTCGTGGGTTTTACTCACGAGTCTTTTCTCTCGATCGAGTTTCAAACTTTGTGTATTCGATTTTCTAATTCATGGTTTCTACCCAAAATCTCCCTGTAGCCCTCCTAGTGTGGGCGATCGACCCCTTTTTATAGCGTCATGATGAGGATTAAAAAAGAACGGGGAGACAGATTCCTATATCTGTCTTCAGTGATTGCCAATCAGAAATGTCAGCTATAACTCGATATAGTTCGTGATTCCAGTTATTGAAAATATGAACGTGCGATGGAAGCTTTGATTCATGTTCAGCTGGACATTTAATTTGAATATATGTCTGGCCAGACATAATCAGGTCTCACAATTCCAGTGATTGACAATATATACCATCTCTGACAATTGTCATATGTTCGACCAGATGTATGACTTCAGGTGTATGTCATACAGGATTTCATGGTTCGAGAGAAGGCTGGCTGAACATAGGTGATGTCCAACTTGGATTTGGCTATATTTCTGAATTCTCTGGAGTTTTCTTCCCTTCTGACATTCAGCCTTTGAACTTTCCAAACTTTCAAGTGTTGCCTCCATACGAGACTCATCATTGAGTTATATGTAAAAATGTAATGTCTATAACGGGTTTTTGGGGGTCACCCGGACCGGCCAGAGGACCGATCCACAAGTCAAACGATCAGACCGGCCTGGCCGGGCCGGATTTTAAATCATTGGGATAAAGGGAAAAGTACACTTGATGTCACGACCCCCTCCCTAGAGCGGGCCCAACCCTAGAAAGAGGTTCGCGGACTTCTTTAACTCGAACCTTCTATATGTCAAACAACTATTTAAATACACACAACCATTACATCATAAATTACAAATCCATGAATTATACACAGTTTTTAAGGTTTACAACACAAGTCTTAAAAAAATACAAATGATGACTCAAATGTCCGGACCAACCCGAAAATACAACTATGGCACATGGATTAAATCTGGTAATGCTACTGCTATGCTTGCGGACTACCTGGAATGTTTGGGAAAAGGGGAGTGAGATTAAAAAGCTCAGCATGTAAAGCACTCATATTATAAACATGACCTCACCAATAAAATAGGGATATATATATATATATATATATATGAAAATAGCATATACTATAATATTATCCCAACAATCATCCCACAACATTACAAACATCCATCAAACATGGTTGCTAATCTGGGTCTAGTGTATTAGTGGATTGAAACCAATGTGAGAGTACCTCATCACAACTTCCAAGGTTTCCCACCATATCAAAACCAATGGGAGAGTACCTCATCACAACTCCCAAGGTTTTCCATCATATCATCTCGCGTAATGTATCATCATATCTCATCTCATCTCCGACCACTATCATATAAAACCCGGCAGCATAACACAACAACACACATCATCCAATACAATCACATCCCGCATCCAATCCATCAATCTCATCTCAATAATCATGAATTCATTTTTCTCATGCTTTCAATTAACCAATGTTTATATCTCCACAAAATATATATAATTATATATATAATATATATGAAAATAGCATATACTATAATATTATCCCAACAATCATCCCACAACATTACAAACATCCATCAAACATGGTTGCTAATCTGGGTCTAGTGTATTAGTGGATTGAAACCAATGTGAGAGTACCTCATCACAACTTCCAAGGTTTCCCACCATATCAAAACCAATGGGAGAGTACCTCATCACAACTCCCAAGGTTTTCCATCATATCATCTCGCGTAATGTATCATCATATCTCATCTCATCTCCGACCACTATCATATAAAACCCGGCAGCATAACACAACAACACACATCATCCAATACAATCACATCCCGCATCCAATCCATCAATCTCATCTCAATAATCATGAATTCATTTTTCTCATGCTTTCAATTAACCAATGTTTATATCTCCACAAAATATATATAATTATATATATAATTATAATTATATCAACACATTTATATAGACTTTCATGACAATCATCAATCAACAAGCAATTATGTAAGGGAATCAACGTGCATTGTACTTACCTCTATCCACGAAAAGTCCTTAATATGAATATATCCTCGCTAAGAATGGAGCTCCAAAGATCTCCAAATTTCTCAAAGAAGAATTCGCTGGTCAGCAAACGTCTCAAGGGTCATAGTGACGGTGGTGGTAGAGGCTGAAACACGGTGATTATAGACAATCGGTTACACACTGATAACTACCATATTTTACTCATTTCTCAACAACCGAATGTCCGATTTAGGCAAACGAAGTGTCGAACTTGCGTATCTCGATGATGGGAAAATTATGGTCATGGAGGTGTCGTCCACGCACGGCGGCGCGTGGAGCGTGTGGCAACGGCAGCAGGCGGCGTGTGAGGGCACGTGGCTGAGAATCTCGGCGGTGGTCTGGCGGCGTTGGATTCCTCTCGTCTAGGAGATTCTCCAGATGTGGTCACTTGCCTGAAACGGAGATCGGACAATGTCAAAAATTTACTTTCTCTAACTGCCCAAGCACTTTCTCTCTCCTCTGGATGGTCCTCTTTTCAAGACTCGATTTCTCTATCTAAAAATCCCATGAAATTGCTCTCAAACTTTCTGGAAGGCCTTTAACACTCATTTCACTAAATCACAACTCCAAAATCTTCTTATATGGCTATGAAATTTTTTATACATATAGCCAAACACACAAAGCTTTGTCTCTCTCTCTACTACTATAAGTAGTAGAGACCTACCAGAATTATTTTTCAATCAACTTGAAGTACTAAATTGCAGCAGCACACATCTTCATCCGTACTTTCCCATTCTCTAACAATAGGTATTGAGGTTGGTTTAGTGTTTGGTTTTCACCGAGCAAGCTAATGAGATTATTATTTTTTTGAGTGAAAATATATTCAAAAGAAATGAATGAGAGCCGATGAGGTACTGCCATCTCCTAGACTTATATCATTTCAACGAAAGAAGCAGATGTTGCTGCCAAAGAAAGATTGCAAATATAATAATTTTTTATTAAAATAAGTGGGATAATGTTTAGGAGTAGTTGGTAATAATTGTTGTTTTTGTGAAAAAAAAAGAGACATGAAAAAGATGGGTATATGATATGTTTTGTTTTAAATAATGCAATAATGATTTGATTTAATGAAGAACGAAATATTACACTTTACAAAAAATTCATCGTCGAAATTTCTCAATCCTCAAACAGCTCTGGGTATTTCTCCCTCATATCTTGTTCCAATTCCCAAGTCACCTCATGAATGTGATGATTAGACCACATGACCTTCACAAGAGGAATACATTTGGATCTCAACTCTTGAACCTTTCGATCTACGATCTTCACGGGCTTTTCTTCATAAGTTAGGTTCTCGCTCAATTCCACCGGTTGACTCTCCAAAATGTGAGAATGATAAGGTACATACTTCTTCAATACGGATATATGAAACACTTTATGAATCCTTTCTAATTCCGATGGTAATGCCAGACGATATGCCATTTTGCCCACTCTCTCCAAAATCTCATAAGGATCGATATAGTGCGGTGACAACTTTCCCTTCCAGCCAAATCTCAAAATTCCTTTCCAATGAGAGACTTTCAAAAAGACTTTATCCCCACTTGGAACTCAATGTCTTTCTTCCTTCTGTCGGCATAACTCTTATGTCGACTTTGCACCTCTAACAGTCTAGCTCGGATCAGTCTGATTCTCTCTGAAGTCATATCTACCAAGTCCGAGCCAAGAATCTGTCTATCTCCAACCTCACCCCAACAAACAGGGGTCCTACATCTCCTCACATACAAAGTCTTAAATGGAGCCAAGACGATACTAGCCTGAAAGCTATTGTTGTAGGCAAACTCGATCAAATGCAAATGTTCATCCCAACTCCCAGTAAATGTCAAAACACACGATCTCAGCAAATCTTCTAATATCTGAATAGTCCGCTCTGATTGGCCGTCGGTCTGAGGGTGGAATGCAGTACTAATAGAAATCTTTGATCCCATAGACTTTTGGAAACTCTGCCAAAAATGAGAAGTAAATCTGGCATCTCTATCTGATACAATCGATAAGGGTACACCATGTAATCGAACAATCTGCTCCACATATAATTTAGCTAGTCTCTCTGGTCCCATGTAACTCGAATCGGCAGAAAATGAGCAGATTTAGACAATCGATCTACTATTACCCAAATTGCATCATAACCCTTCTGTGTCCTTGGCAGCCCTACTACAAAGTCCATCGCAATATTTTCCCATGGCCATTCAGGTATAGGTAGAGGCTGGAGTAATCCGGCTGGATATTGATGTTCTGCTTTAAACTGCTGACAAACCAAACACCGAGATACAAACTCTGAAATCTCTCTCTTCATTCCCGGCCACCAATAAGTCTTCTTCAGATTTTGATACATTTTGGTGCTCCCATGATGCATACTATAAGGAGCATTGTGGTCCTCATCCAAGATCTCATGCTTAAGAATTCCCGAATGTGGTACCACAACTCTATCACCGAAGAGTAACACATCATCTGAACTTACTCTGAAAGTAATAGTCTCCCCATTTGCAATCTCTGCTCTCAATTTCCCACATTGATCATCCTCGCTCTGGGATTTTTTGAGTCTATCTAACAGTGTAGGTCGAACCTTAATATGTGCAAGAAGACCTCCATTGTCGGATATCTCGAAAGTCAATCGTAACTCTGCCAACTCCTCGAACATCCTCTGTCTGGCTCTTAAGAACTGTAATCTACCCACATTCTTCCTACCCAGTGCATCAACAACAACATTGGCCTTCCCTGGATGATAATTAATAGTACAATCATAGTCACTAAGGAACTTCATCCAACTTTTTGTCTCAAATTCAGCTCCTTTTGAGTAGGAAGGTATTTCAGACTCTTATGATCAGTATAAATCTCGCATTTGGCACCATATAAATAATGCCTCCAAATCTTTAGAGCATGTACAATCGCTGCCATCTCTAGATCATGGGTGGGATAATTCTTCTCATGGGTCTTCAACTGTCTCGAGGCATAGGCAATCACTCTCTCATGCTGCATCAATACACATCCTAACCCTTGATGTGATGCATCAGTATAAACAACATATCCATCAAGTCTGGATGGTAGAGTAAGTATCGGTGCAGTAGTTAATTTCTCCTTCAAAGTTTGGAAGTTCCTCTCACAATCATCAGTCCACACGAACGGTACCATCTTCCTTGTTAAATGAGTCATCGGAGCAGCAATAATAGAGAAATCTTGAATAAATCGATGGTAGTAGCCTGTTAAACCCATAAAACTCTGAATCTCTGACACCATTCTCGGTCTCTCCCACCTCAGAACTGCTTCAAACTTATGTGGCTCTACATAAATACCTTCTCTTGAGATAATGTGTCCTAGAAATACCACTTTATCCAGCCAAAATTCACATTTAGAGAATTTGGCATAAAGTGCTCTCTCCTCAAAATCTCAAGTACCAACTGAAGATGTTGCTCATGATCGACCCGAGAAGGCGAATACACAAGGATGTCATCAATAAACACTACAACAAACTTATCTAGATACGACTGGAACACCATATTCATCAAATCCATGAATGTTGCAGGCGCCTTAGTAAGTCCAAATGGCATCACTAAAAACTCATAATGCATGTATCTCGTTCGGAATGCAGTCTTGGGAATATCTGCATCTCGGATCCTCATCTGATGATATCCAGATCGAAGATCGATTTTTGAAAACACCGAAGCTCCTTGAAGTTGATCAAATAAATCATCGATATGGGGCAACATATACTGATTCTTGATCGTCACCTTATTGAGCTGACGATAATCTGTACACAATCTTAGAGTGTCATCCTTCTTTTTAACGAATAATATTGGTGCCCCCCAAGGCGAAACACTGGGCCGAATAAATCCTCGATCTAACAGCTCTAGCAACTGCTCTTTCAGCTCCTTCATTTCTGCTGGGGCCAAACGATAAGGAGTCACTGAAATAGCAGTGGTACCAGACATTAGATCTATAGTGAATTCTAGATCTCTACGAGGTGGAAAACCTTGTAACTCATCGGGAAAGACATCCTGATACTCTCTCACAATTGGAATATCTGTTATCTGCATCGATTCCTCATTCTCTACCGTAGTGATACTCGCTAAAAAGCCATTGCACCCATGTCTAATCATTCTACAAGCTGACATGGCAGAAATGATGGGTACCACAACGGCACAACCCGATTACGGTCACTGACTACCTTAAACTCCTCGTCATCTGACTTAAACCTCACTTCATTGCCACTGCAATCAATAATAACTCCATGAGCAGTCAGCTAATCCATCCCTAAAATCAAACTAAAGTCATCCATCTCCAACGGGTAAAGTACAACTGGTAGCTGCCTCGCCTCAATCTCAACACTCAATCCCCTGAATACTGAATCTATTATGATGTCCATCCCTGAAAGAAGACTCACAATCAAAGGAATTTCGTTGGTCTCCGGCACACTACTCAGACAAGGAATACAACCAGTAGCAATAAATGAATGCGTAGAACCCGTATCAAATAAAGCTCGAACAAGTATACATGATATCTGAACTGTGCCAGATACAGTTGACCGGCGTAAACACACTTACACACACGTATAACGCAAGTGCACGTATCGTTCAAGTAGTATAAAAATATCGATCCCACGAGGACTTAATATCTAATCTATTAATTTTATGAGGTCAAATAATTACTATTATCTAACAGGTTGTTTGATTGATTTGAAATGGTGACGATTCTAAATTTAAAAACAAGTAAATAAAATTGTTCGAAAGTAGGTTTTAAGAAAATTCAATATTAAAAACTATCTAGGGTTGTGATTTCTTCCACTATCATTTTAAAGATGAAGTGATTATTTTATGTTTGTGTAATAAATCAGTTTACTAACCTGGAACACCAAATTATGCAAAAGCCTCTGTCGATGGTCAGACTCAAATACCAGTTTAACCCAATTGAACCATATGTCTATGTCAACCAAATTATCTGGATTCATTAAGTTTAAGTTCCAATTATTGCTACCCCCGCCCGACAGGTATATGTCTATCCTGTAAGGAAATCTATTAAAAGGTTATCTATCCCAAAGGAAGATCGTGGGCTATTAAGTCTAAGGCTGAAACCTAAAATTCCTTTGTCAAGTTTATTTTAGATTTACCACATCAATCTTATTAGTGGCCAATTAACAAGACGCATTAAGCTTAAGACTTAATAAGTAAACCTTTAAATTACCCAAACTATAATTTAACCCCTTATAAACCGGTGATATTGGATTTCATCACAACCCCAGATAACTGGCTTAGTTACGACACATATTTACGGGTAGTAAAAAAAACTTAAATAAAATAAAAGACATAAAGTAAAATACTGAAAATTAAATACTGAAAAGTAAATGCTGAAAGTAAATACTGGAATTAAATACTGAAAATTAAATGCTGAAAAGTAAATGCTGAAAGTAAATTACTGAAAAGTAAATTGCTGAAAAGTAAATTGCTGAAAAGTAAATTGCTGGAAAGTAAATTACTGAAAAGTAAAAACTGAAAATTAAAGAAAGAAAAATACTGTGCGTAAAAGTAAATTGCGGAAAGTAAAAACTGAAAAGTAAAGAAAAGAAAGTGCGAAAGCGGAAATTAATTACTGAAAGCTGTAAATAAACAAACAAGATACAATCTTCTTAGTATTCTTAAGGAATTCCTTAGAAGAAAGTATGAATTTTACAAATGAAATGGCTTGGTATTTATAGGCAAAATTTTGCCTCCATCAAATCATCCACCAAATCAATTATTAATTGCTCCACTAATTGCTCCACCAAATCCATTATTAATTGCTCCACTAATCTCTTATCATGTTTGGTGATGATTTGATAATTTTTATTATTTATTTATTAATTTATTTTTTGCTTTGAAAATGATTGAAAGTGACTTTAATAATTACATACAACACATTTCTGGATGATTCATCAATTTAGGGCATGAAATTCTCAGAATTCGAAATTATTTTGTCTTTAAAAGTTGTAGATCTTTGAGTCTTCTTTAATCTGGAACCTGAATCAGCTCAATCTGATATCTGAGTAAAAAGTTATCCCTAAAATACGATAGGTGCGTAAAACTGGAATTTCCAAAACTGCACTTCGTCAAAAACGCCGTTTCAAGTTTCCAATCTCCAAAATTAAAATATCAAGTCCAATAATTGCCCTTATTTGACCCATATTTCGTCCTAAATGATTTCATTGAGATCCGATATTATTTTATCTGCAAAATAAACTAAAACACATCGAAACGTTCATCAAACCCGAGAAACTAAACAAAATATTAAGTTAAAGGGGAGGTAAATATTGATATATTTTCCGCTCATCACACCCTCAAACCTAACATTTTGCTAGTCCTCGAGCAAAAAAATAAAATAATATACAAGAAATAATTAAAATTAAACTAAGCCACTTTCGTAGGGATCACGGTTGCATTTAGAATATGCAACAAGCCTTTAAACCCCTATGTGTCCCTAGTGGACGAGTTATAGTCTCGTGAGGGCTTACATCAACGATACCCAAAAATGTTCTATAAAAGTAAAAAGGTAGTGAAACTAATGCACACAAAAGCAAAAAGACAAGCGAAAAGAGAATAAAGATGTTAGTGACTAATCAAGTGAAACTTCTACTCCAAGTTACTAGTTGTTTTGTTTCATTCTAAATTACCGAATAAGTAAATTCTCCGATTATTTTTACCATTCTTCATATACACAGCCAACAAAATATTAAACAACTCATTTTTGCCCACAACAGTCATAAGTGCAGTTGATAAGAGAGTAATATTTTTGTCCTAAAGTTCTATCAGATTTCACACCTTTTTTGCAGCAATGGAATAATTTTTCTGATTTTTCTGATTTTTTTCTTTGATTTTTCTCTATTTTTTATTTATATACAATATCTTCCATCTATGTAACGAGTGTTAGGTCGGTGGCTCCCAAACCAGTTGGCTTTAGGGCACCAGGTGTTAAGACACCCCTACGGACTTAATTACTCAGACTTCAGAGAGAGAGAGATATATATATATATATATATATATATTATATATATATATATATATATATTTGCAGCATCTTTGATCCATGTAGCGAGCTTTGAGCCAGTGACTCCCAAACTAGTTGGTTTTAGGGCACTAGGTGTTAAAACACCCTTACAGACTTAATAACTCGGATCTTAGATTTTTATTTTTTTTACTCAATTGTTTTTTGAGATGCTTCCTCCAATTTAACTAGAGCACTGAATATTACAAACTTTTCAATTACAGTTCATGTCTGTATGTTTCTATGTATGTTGATAATATCTGCTAAATGAACATATGAAGATCCATTTTAGTCCGTTTTATGGAGAATTTACAAATTAAATAATTTAAAAGGAAATAAACAAAAATTAACTGATTTCGAAAATAGGCTTGAGATACGTCTTAGGAGTGGAAACTCCTTACTCAGCCATCTCTTACCAATTTCACCCTTTTAGTCAAAATAAAAAGACAAAAACACAAAATATTTTTGTAATTTTTGAAAAATTTTCAATTTTTTTGTATTTTTCGAAAAATTTAGGACTAAAAATAAAAAAACATAACACACAAACAAAAAACAAGGTACTGATAAACTAATTCCCTCCCCCAAACCTAAATGAGACATTGTCCCCAATTTCTTAAACAGTAGAAGAAGAGTTTAGAAGATAATACATGGTTAGCTGAAATTCTACAAGAAATTAAAGGTTAAGATCAAGATTAATCCTACGCCTCTTACCACGATCGTCCTCGGACCAATTTATCTTTGAAAGGATAGGTTCAACTTGTGGTTCATAGGCTAAGAGTTGGTCTATTAGATCCGGAGCAGTTCTGGCAGTAAAGAGGAGTTCTTTTAAAGGTTTTGACACGAACCCATTTCTCCGAGCATCATCAAGAAACACACAAAGAAAATCATAAAATCCATCAACGTTGAACAGTCCAATTGGTTTCTGGTGTATGTTCAGGTTCGCCCAAGATAGTACTATAAAAATTTCCTCCAATGTGCCCAAGCCACATGGCAAAGCAATAAAAGCATCAACACGGTTAATCATTTCCACTAGTCGTTCAGACATACCTGGCACGATCAGTTCCTCTCCGTTTGATGGTTCGATAAGATTTGTTTCTGCCAAGGGTTTTGGAATGATTCCCAAAATGTGACTGCCTCCTTCCTGTACGGCCTTTGAAACGATCCCCATAAGTCAAAGATTTCATCTGCCATATATTAATTGCATATTCCTTGCAGCTAAGACTCGACCCAATTCATGTGCTGCTTCTACGTATTGTGGTTTAGTACCAACACTACTACCGCAAAACACACAGATGTTCTCAATTCGTCTTCTTGAACTGGCTTCCATTTTTTTATGTATTTCTTTCTCAACTCTGGATGCCTTCAAAAGTGCAATGACGGGCTGAATTTTTAGTACCTGAAAAGGGTGAGTAAAAATAGCACAAGTATCTTCCAGAGGACGATTAGTAGCGAAATAATATCGTGATAGTCAAAAAGGTCTGGATCCTGTCGGAGAAAATAAAAGAAAACAACAAAAAAAATTACAATTATTAGGAAAAGACAAAGAGATATAATATTCACAAGAAAAGTAACAGCTTGATTGACGTCTATGCGTCGGGGACAAGCTTCCCATCCAATTTTCTTATAAATTGGCAAACAGGGTCTTTTTGAGTCAGATTCCCGAGACTTAAAAGTTGTCTTTCTTTTTGAAATTGTGTATGTAATTTGCGAAAGGCTATGTGAACATATCCACTGGGATGCGTCTCAAGAGTCGAAGATATATCATCTAAAGACTCCTTACTCAAGCATCCCTAATTAATTTAATTTTGTCTTCGCGATTATCAGACACCATTCCTAAAGAACGACAACGAGTATTGCAACTCCAGCGTGCACATTTATAACAAACACCCATTTGCTTAGCTCTACGTTTCTTTGCATAGGTGCTTCTTCCAAAACCAGGCAGATGTGAAATAAAAGAGTCAGAAGACTCACCTGCCAATCGGACCCGTGCTTCAATAATCCAACGAATGTCAGTAGGAATACCTTTGATCATCAATAATCTCATCCGTTCCAAGCGAGCTTTGTATACTTTCATCAGAGATTTTTTAGGGAGAGAAGGAAATTGCTTGTGAAGATTTGAGAGACTTAATCTGCAAAAAACTAAACACACAAAAATAAAACACACCAGATCACAATATATACACAAATTGCATGGGTTGCCTCCCTGTTAGCGCTAAGTTTAAAGTCGTCAGCCAGACTTGACTTCTCGAACGTTAAGCTGGATCTGAAAGTATAACACTTTCTTTTTGTCGCTCAAATGATTCTCCCCAGTAATGCTTGACACGCTTGTTTTTAACCTTGAAAGTTTTGTTGGAGTCAGGATCATGTATCTCAACGGCTCTATCTGGTAAAACTTTGGTGATCACAAATGGACTTGACCACCGTGATTTTGGCTTCCATGGGAAGAATTTCACCCTTGATTTGTTTAACAGTACCTTCTGCCCTGGTTCCAGTTGTATGCGCACTAACTTTTCATCATGTCTTTTCTTGCCCTTTTCTTTGTACAATTTGGCATCCTCAAAAGGCTGATTGTGAAATTCCTCCAATTCGTTGAGCTGGTGGAACTTTTTCTCTTCTGTTGCTTGTAGAGCAAGAATTGGCTCTTTTAGTGCAAAAGATGCTTTATCTTTAGGCTCCACAGGCAATTGACATGTTTTAAGTTTGTCAGTAGAACTTTGCATTGCATTGGAGTTCTGAATGGTACTGTGTATCACATCAAGTTTGAAACATTTATCATTCTTTTCATCATCTGGGAAATTCATGGCCTTGAAAACATTGAATGTTATTTCTTGGTCTTGTACCCTCATGGTTAATTCTCTTTTTTGTACATCAATAATGGTTCGACCTGTAGCCAAGAATGGTCTCCCAAGGATGATTGGCACGTATGCGTCTTCCTCCATATCAAGGAGAATAAAATCTGCTGGGAAAATGAATTTGTCAACCTTGACCAGCATATCTTCAACTACACCTCTCGGAAATACGAGCGTTCTATCAGCAAGTTGTAGTGAGACTGTGAGACTAAAGTTGGCATTGTTTCTCCAATTTGTAATTTCCTGAAAATAGAAAAATGCATCAAGTTAACACTAGCACCTAAATCACACAGAGCCTTACCGAAGTCATGTTCTCCTATGGTGCAAGAAACAGTGAATCTGCCAGGATCTTTCAACTTTGGGGGAAGTTTCCTCTGAATGATAGCGCTGCATTCTTCTGATAATGCTACTGTCTCGTAATCTCCCAATCTCCGCTTTCTTGAAAGAATGTCTTTCATGAATTTGGCATAGCTGGGCATTTGTTCCAACGCTTCTGCAAATGAAATATTGATATGCAGCTTTTTAAAGATCTCCATGAACAGAGAAAACTGCTTGTCCAATTTGTTCTTCTGAAGACGTTAAGGAAAAGGTGGAGGTGGAATGATTTGTTCTTTTTCCTTTGCTTCTTTTTCCTCCATCTGTTGCTTTGTTTCTTTTGGAACTTCCTCAGCAGCTATTTTGGCTCCAACATCTTTGTTTATTTCAGTACCGCTTTTTAACATGATGGCATGACATTGTTCCTTCCCCATGTTTCTTGGATTTGGCTCTGTGTTGCTAGGAAGGGTACCTAGCGGTCTGTAACTCTGAGCATTTATCAGTTGTCCAATTTGATTCTCCAGTACTTTAATAGAAGCAGATTGACCATGAATTAATGCTGATTGGGATTGAAACATAGCATCATATCTTGCTATTTGAGATAGAAACATAGTATCATATATTGCTGCTTGAGAGTCGTGTTTTGCTTCTATCTTTTTCAAGTGGATCAACACTTCTGTTATTCCTGGTTCATTTGCCTGCTCCTGGCTTTTGTTCTGTTGTTGGAATCCAGGTGGTGGATAGTGTTAGTGTTCCTAGAACATGCCAATGATCTAATAAGCATGTAAATGTGTTCATAATTCAAAATAAGTTGCGGAATATACTTACAATGAACGGATTTGAGCTTTAAAATTTTGCGAAGAGATCACCAAGATCCAAGCTTTGAGTGATGATTCCAACTCTTGAAGTAGTTTCCCTATCACCTTAGTTGATTTCTCCAAGTGCTAGCTAATTTGATCTTGCAACAAAATCAAAGAGAGGGAAATGATATGTCACGCCCATTTGGAGGTTCTAGGGTTTAGTTTTGTGTTCCAAGTGTTGTGTTACAAAAGTGTGAAGAGAGAGAGAAGGCTTTTTTTTGGTTTTGTTAAATGGTTTTACCCTTTTACCCAAAACCATGTAGTTGGAGTCTTGGTTTCACCTAAACCAAGTGGTTGGAAAGTAAGTGGTTTTGGCATAAATGCCAACCACTTTCCAACCACCACTTCACATGTGTGACATGTGTAAAGTGGGCCCCACCATTTTGAATTCAAAATTCAAAATGTCTCAACGAACATTTGTCGCGGCTCGGATCCGTTTAATCCGATTAAACGAATTCTCGTCGCTAAATAATTAAATCTAATTTAATTAAATAACGATGCCTCGTAAATATATTACGAATGTCGTCTACGAATTAATTCTAAATTAATTCGTTCGTTCATATTAAAGTCCGACTTTAATTTCATAATGAAATCCAATTCATATTAATATATCCGATATATTAATTTTAGCCCATACGAATAAATTAAATAGAAAAATCAAATTTAACTATTAAATTTATTCTACCGATTAATTCCAAATTAATCGCGTTCTCTCTCTTCCGAACACATTTAATCCCAGATTAAATAATACCTCAATTAATCCCAGATTAATTTTCTCCATCTTAATTAATCCCGGATTAATTCTCTCTCTTAATTAATCCCAGATTAATTCTAATTTAAATCAACTGTCATCGGTGAATCTTTGGGAAGCGACCCAAGAGATCCATGGATATGTTGGCAGTAAATACGGTCATCGGATTATCCGAATACGTGCGTACCTCGTACCACGTGCTTACCGATTTACAAGACATGGTTGGCTTCTAGCAAAGCATTGTGCCTACCCAATTCTCCAGAAATATTCTTACTGGAATATATAATCTATGTCAGGCGTAGTATACATAGTATTGCGTATTGCGATCCAGTATCGAATGTCACGTGCTAGGCCTGGGGCTGGAATGTGTCTGCCCCGTACGAAGCACATGTCGGATGTCTAATAACTAGTCTCTATAATCGGATGAACATGACCTAGTCATATCATCCCGATGACTGCAGTACTTAAGAGCACTAGTTCCGTATCCTACGTGACATCATCTCCGTTATGACTGGAGTGATACTTCCGTCTTGACATCACACCCAATACACTACGATTCTCAATATACCCAGCAGAGGTGTACACAGAACCGGTTAAAGCCCTGGACGACCAAAACTAAAGCATACCGATTGTCGCAAGTATTAGCGATGCAAGTCTCAGGTTAAGACCAAATACACCTACCTTGATATCGGACTTCCATAGACACATAGTCATACTACCAATGGAATTCCGAGGGGTCTATCCAGAACGAAGCTGTTTTCGTACCATCGGTAAACACAACCTCATATCACACTTGCATAAGTATCCAATACTTAAATATATGAGAACTATGTCGTTGTGCTCCCACAACGCGCACAAGTGTGATACTAGTCTATTCCGCATTATCGATGTCCAGTCTCGATAATACTACGACTATGGATATTTAATGATTAATCCTTCGTGGACTGATACTGTCTCATATCATCTCAATCCAGGAACTAATCATAAGGACCTCCTATCATTTATATATCTAGGTGATCTAATCACAATGATAAGAGAGCAATTTCATTTGTCACATAGTTAATATGTACAACACAATGATCTGTACAAATAGTGACGCTATGGGTCATAATTGTCCAACAATCTCCCACTTGGCCTATAGCCAGTCACTCGAGTGTCATACACCCGAACTATGTACGGTCATAATTGTATGATTATCGTCTGATGCAATTTATTCGATCATCACATCGCCACGATGTATGATCCGAACGAATCAGATGAATAGTCGAAGTATATATCTGGATCGTTGATGAGACCATTAATTCTTTAGTCTGTGCTGTAGCCTAGCTCAGCTGCTAACAGAACTATATCTAATCTAATTAGATTTGTTAATGACCCAGATGGCTTCTATTGCTGCCTCAGCCGCAGCAATGACCCGCATTTTTTGTTTATTCGGTAACAGTATCTTGCTTGGAAGATTTCCAGCTCACTGTTCCGTTATTCAAACTGTATTGTACCGTTGTTTTTATTGGTTAGAAAACTTACAGCAGTGATCCCAGTCACTTCAAGTTCTCATTCTCCATAGTTTAAGACATCATCCTTAGTTCTATAAGATACTAACGAATGTTCTTAATATCAATCCAGTGACTATCACTTGGATTGACCCGTTTGTGATTCCATATGCTCAAAGCGTATGAGACACCAGGTCACGTACATTTTTCAATGTACGAGTTCTCAGAGAGTGTTAACAACTTTAAATCTATCCCAGTAGATCTTTATTCCTAGAATAAAGGTTGTTTCTCCCAAGAATTCTACGGAGAATTTTCATGAAAGCCAAGCTTTCTCCGATTGTAATATGGGAATATCATTTCCAAGAAATGACATATCATCATTATTTAGGACATTCAATGTCAGTGTGCTCCCACTAACCTCCTTATATACACAAGAATTATTTCTCATTTTGAATTAAATCATAAACTATTATGATTACATCGAAACGATAATTCCAAGAACCTAATGCTTGCTTCAATCCAAACATGGATCGAATAACCTGCAAACCTTGTTTGCTAGTTTTGATATGACAAAATCGTAAGGATGTTGTAAACATCCTCCAAAAAGGTTTCCTTTTTAGGAAAGCGATTTTCCCGTTCAGCTGCCATATTTCATAAATGAAACATGCAGCATCAGCAAGCATTATCCAAATGGATTTAACGTGGCAACAGGTAAAAGATTTCGTTGTAATCAACACAATGTTGATAACGATACCTTTCCCCTACAAGCCTAGCTTAGTACGTTGGTATGTTGCCTTCCATGTATGTCTTCCGTGAAGACTTATATAGTACCAATATGCACAATGCCTTGCGGTACAACAACTAGTATCCAAACATAGTTGTTATACATGGAATCCATTTCGGACTCATGGCACTTTCCCATAATGGGGAGTCGATACCTTGTATCACTTCCTCATATGTAGTCAGTTCGTCTTCCTCAATAAGATTGACATCTTTATGAGGTGAGATGAGAAACCCATACCTCCCAGGTTGTCTTATGATTCTCTCCGACTAACGCGGTTCTTGTGTATTCGAAGATTGTGGTACAGTTTCATCCTTGATGAACTGTTTGTGTTCCATTAAGGACTAGGTGCCTTGAACAGTATTACTCCGATTTTCGTCGAGTTTTACTATCCTCCCACTTACCACTGCATATCGGTATTCCTCTTAGGAAAACCGCATGGTGAGCAACAATTACATTGTTCTCTAGTGAGTTATATAAGTACTATACTTTGGTTTCCTTAGGATAACCAATTATATTAGGCACTTATCCAATTTGGGTTCTAGTTTGGTATCATCCAAATGTATGCCTAGCATTCCCAAATCATCAAGAGTGAGAAAGCCCAGTTTCTTTCCTGTTCATATCTAATATGAAATTCTGTCTAACAAATTTTCATGGAACCTTATTCAAAATAAGTATTGCACTGTTAATGCTTATCCCTTTAAAGGAAAATGGTAGCTCAGAGCGACTCATGATTAACTTTATCATGTCTAACAAAATTCGATTTCTCCGTTTGGACACACCGTCAAATTGACATGTTCCAGGAGGAGTCCTCATTGAAAGAATACTATATTCTTTCAAGTATTTGAGAAACTTACTGCTTAAGTATTTTCATCATGGTCAAACCGTGATGGTTTTAATACTTTAGCCGATATGTTTGTCTATTTCGTGTCGAAACTCTAAAGTTTCTGATTCGTGTTTCATAAGAAACACATAACCATAATGCGATGCCACATCCGTAAAGGTCACGAAACATTCATTTCCACATTTAGCCTAGCTAGACATGGCCCCACTTACGTCACTATGAACGAGGGCTAACAGATTGATGGCATTTACACTTTTACCAAGTAAAAGGTATTTTAGGTACTTTACCTAATAAACTAGATTCGTAGACATCATTTGAATGGAATCAAATTCGTCCTAGTATCCACTCTTAAAAAGTGTGGATATACGAGTCTTGTTTAATATGTCCCAGACAACACTGCCACAAATAAGTCTTATCTGATCAAATCAGTTTGAGCTATTTGTTCGTCATATTATATGTTTGAGATTTATTTATATTCAAAATATAAATATTGTTACTCACATATAATGTGTTTATCTCATATCATCTTTATAAAAATAAAACACTTTGGTGTTCTAGAATATAAAGGTATACCCGCAACGGGTTAAACCCTGATATGGAGATAATGTTTCTAGTCAAACTAGTACATTATAACAGTTTCCTAATTTAAGTACACACCCGAATGGTAGTTCCTAAACTTAGGTATCTACGGTAAAACAGTGACATTCGTCCTGTTTCCGATTCGCAGATTAATCTCAATTGAAGTCAGTATCCTGCTCATAGCAGATTCTCCATATCAATGCATATTTATGTATCACACTTAGTATTTAAAATCCAATTTTAATACTAGTAGTGAACATATTTATGACAAACATATTTGAAGTCAGAGCCTTGCTCGTCTTCAATTCCTTCATGTCTGCTTTGTCCATACGGCAGTCACGCTTCAGTGATCCCATTTGCAACAGTTTAAGCAGACATCTTGGGATATGTCATTTGTCTTCCTAGAAGACAGTAATGATTTTTCCTTTGCCCTTTTCTATATCCCAGAAGCCTTTGGCCAAGCCTTGGGTTTCTAGAATATCGAAGTAAGGTGCGCCTTGCGCTACTTGCCTTATTGCAAACTTTGGCTTTATCTCCTTGAGAATAGCCATTAACTCTCCAAGAGTTATTAATTGTAATTTAATACTTCTAAGATCTAAGAATAGATATGTGAATATCCTTCAATTTCTTCATCATACTTAAGGATCTAATCCTTAGTTCTGATTAGGAAATTAATGAGTCATTATGGCAAGCATAATGGATTAAGCACTAAAGTTATCATTACATGAATCTTCCAAAGATCATGCTCTACTATTTGCTTATACTCCGGGCTTAGGCCTAAGATGTTATTTTATCAAATAAAGTAACTTCTTAGTTTCAGGACTATCCTGAAATTTATTCCCAATTTGAAAATTAAAGTCGTTTAAACACATTTTCCTTAGGATAATGTTTTAAACATTAATCTTTCAATTTAATATTGATTCTAATAGTCCAACTATTTAATCAACGATTTCAGGTACAATCTAATGTAATGATTACTATAGTCTAACTATATAACTTATTACAATTTTATTGGTTAAAATCAAATATATATTGATTACTATAATCCAATTATATAATCATTATAAATGATCGGTAAAATTCAAATATATTGATTACTATAATCCAATTATATAATCAACTATAAATGAATGGGTTTGAATACAGTCCAACTGTTTAATTAAAACAAAAATAAATATTAGTCCAACTAATATATAATTTATTTGACGAATGATATTTAATTGAGCGTGTATGGCAAGTAACTAAACGAATATTGCAAATCTAATACTTGCCTCCCACTATTTTTCAGCGAGCCTATAACCCTCTGTCGAGTACTCGGGAAATCATGTTTCCTAGTGGGCTAGGATCCCGTTAAATAACACACAATCTTGACTTTGGCCAACAAATTGTATGATACTTAACTAGGTAGATCTCTAATTAATTGGATCTCATCCAATTCCTAGATCCAGTAGGTGGACATCCAAGTCCGCAACATATATCTTATATATGCCAATATATCAAATATATTACCTAACCTTTTTCCTCTGAATCAACTAAGCCTTGGCTTTGGTCACACAACACTTAATGATCCCAGTTAAGCGGAACCCATTGACATGGAAAGCTTCGTAATCAATGTCGATGGACAAGAAGTGATCTTGACTTTGGCCAACAAATCACAACTTGGACAAGACACCGATATGGAACAAAGCCTTCATGATTCAAACACATCCGCAATTGACAAAGGTCTTGACTTTGGCCAACAAACCAATGCCAACTTTGGATCTTGAGTAAGAATCACTCAACGGAAGGAAAAACGCTTAATATGTTTTTAGGGTTTTTCGCGTGCAAATTGGCAACCAATTTATTATCTTTGTTAAGGTCTCATCATCATACACCTTTAAACATGCATTCTAGATACATAATAAAGCGCGTATAAATAAATAAATTAATATGATATGCGGATGGATATGTCACAAATTGTTCCTAGAACAAATCACTCACTCTCCTCTCCCCGGCTAAAACTATTCTAACTTCTACCCAATTACTTAATACAATAAAGAAACCTCATTTACATTGAGGGGAATAGGTGAGAAGAGAACTACAATGAGAAATGAGATAAAAGGCTGGACACGCAGGTCCAATTTAAATAAATTCTAAATTTATTACAATTTCCAAAATTGCCTTCGCCCTTCTAATATCCATCTGATATACATTATTCATACAACACATTCATGTATTCATACAAATCATGTTATTCAATCAATTTAATCCAATTAATTAATCTTTGAATTAATGACCATACAATGTTCATACAACAATTTGATTTGCGTGAGTCAAACTCGTTTAAGAATAAATACTCAAAGTACGTATTCTTGAATTATATCGAACTACAACTTTAAATTTAATTTATTTGTATTCAATACTAATTCCAAATTTAATTCCAAATTAAATATTTACACTTACTTATAAGTCTTAAAGACTTGGATTCCAAATCCAATCTTAATGGGTCTCAAAGGCCCATTAACATCCAATGTCATTTTCATTAAAGTCCAATGGGCTTTTAATTAATTCTTAAGGCATGGGCTTTGGCCATAATGGGTCAAACCCAAAATGCCAAGGCCCAATAGGAATCATCATATTGCCTACAAATTAATTTAGGCCCATTAGGCCCAATTAAATTCTTTAAAGGGTCAAATGATGTATTTGGATTTTATGGAATTGGTTTTGGGCCCAATTGGATCCAATCCAAAAGTCCAAAAAAAAACAAACTTAGTCAAACCAAGCCCATTAAGCCCAAATACTCACTTTTAGCCCAATTCTTAATTAAAGGCTTATTAACATAATTATAATATTCCAAATATCACAATTACTTTAATTAAAGTGTATTAGCCGTGATTAATTAATTAAACTCAATATTTCCAAAATACCAATTAACTTAATTAACAATGCTTAATCCATCAATTCATGCTCAACACAAATTGAAGCCAAAAATCATCATTTCATGCTCAACACAAATTGAATCCTAAATTCATCATTTCATGCTCAACATGCTCTTTGATTTTAACATGAACTTTATTGACTTTGATTCTAATCCAATCAAACCAACAATCAACATTTAAACATGCATTTAAACACATCATTTCATTTTACAAAAATTAAAAACTGTAGTGCATTACAGTAAGAAGATTCGGCCTCACTAAAAAAATTTTAATTTTTGATTCATTTGATTTGTTTCAAATCTAATCATGCATAACTCTAAGTTATCATATTCTAAGCATGCTCAAAGCATCAATTTGAAGAAATCATGCTCAAAGCACAGAAGCCCCAAATTTTAGTCTCATGAACCATAAAATTTTCATGCTTAAAATTGGCTCTTGATACCATTGTTAGTGTTCCTAGAACATGCCAAGGATCTAATAAGCATGTAAAGGTGTTCATAATTCAAAATAAGTTGCGGAATATACTTACAATGAACGAATTTGAGCTTTAAAATTTTGCGAAGAGATCTCCAAGATCCAAGCTTTGAGTGATGATTCCAACTCTTGAAGTAGTTTCCCTATCACCTTAGTTGATTTCTCCAAGTGCTAGCTAATTTGATCTTGCAACAAAATCAAAGAGAGGGAGAGGATAGGTCACGCCCATTTGGAGGTTCTAGGGTTTAGTTTTGTGTTCCAAGTGTTGTGTTACAAAAGTGTGAAGAGAGAGAGAAGGCTTTTTTTTGGTTTTGTTAAATGGTTTTAACCCTTTTACCCAAAACCATGTAGTTGGAGTCTTGGTTTCACCTAAACCAAGTGGTTGGAAAGTAAGTGGTTTTGGCATAAATGCCAACCACTTTCCAACCACCACTTCACATGTGTGACATGTGTAAAGTGGGCCCCACCATTTTGAATTCAAAATTCAAAATGTCTCTACGAATATTTGTCGCGGCTCGGATCCGTTTAATCCGATTAAACGAATTCTCGTCGCTAAATAATTAAATCTAATTTAATTAAATAATGATGCCTCGTAAATATATTACGAATGTCGTCTACGAATTAATTCTAAATTAATTCGTTCGTTCATATTAAAGTCCGACTTTAATTTCGTAACAAAATCCAATTCATATTAATATATCTGATGTATTAATTTTAGCCCATACGAATAAATTAAATAGAAAAATCAAATTTAACTATTAAATTTATTCTACCGATTAATTCCAAATTAATCGCGTTCTCTCTCTTCCGAACACATTTAATCCCAGATTAAATAATACCTCAATTAATCCCAGATTAATTTCTCCATCTTAATTAATCCCAGATTAATTCTCTCTCTTAATTAATCCCAGATTAATTCTAATTTAAATCAACTGTCATCGGTGAATCTTTGGGAAGCGACCCAAGAGATCCCTGGATATGTTGGCAGTAAATACGGTCATCGGATTATCCGAATACGTGCGTACCTCGTACCATGTGCTTACTGATTTATAAGACATGGTTGGCTTCTAGCAAAGCATCGTGCCTACCTAATTCTCCATAAATATTCTTACTGGAATATATAATCTATGTCAGGCGTAGTATACATAGTATTGCGTATTGCGATCCAGTATCGAATGTCACGTGCTAGGCCTGGGGCTGGAATGTGTCTGCCTCGTACGAAGCACATGTCGGATGTCTGGTAACTAGTCTCTATAATCGGATGAACATGACCTAGTCATATCATCCCGATGACTGCAGTACTTAAGAGCACTAGTTCCGTATCCTACGTGACATCATCTCCACTATGACTGGAGTGATACTTCCGTCTTGACATCACACCCAATACACTACGATTCTCAATATACCCAACAGAGGCGTACACAAAACCGGTTAAAGCCCTGGACGACCAAACTAAAGCATACCGATTGTCGCAAGTATTAGCGATGCAAGTCTCAATTAAGACCAAATACACCTACCCTGATTCGGACTTCCATAGACACATAGTCATACTACCAATGGAATTCCGATGGGTCTATCCAGAGCGAAGCTGTTTCCGTACCATCGGTAAACACAACCTCATATCACACTTGCATAAGTATCCAATACTTAAATATATGAGAACTATGTCGTTGTGCTCCCACAATGCGCACAAGTGCGATACTAGTCTATTCCGCATTATCGATGTCCAGTCTCGATAATACTACGACTATGGATATTTAATGATTAATCCTTCGTGGACTAATACTGTCTCATATCATCTCAATCCAGGATCTAATCATAAGGACCTCTTATCATTTATACATCTAGGTGATCTAATCACAAATGATAAGAGAGCAATTTCCTTTGTCACATAGTTAATATGTACAACAACACAATGATCTGTACAAATAGTGACGTTATGGGTCATAATTGTCCAACAGATAGTTCTGTTGTTGGGCTGAATTGTTGCTCCATGATAAATTAGGATGATTCCTCCACCCTGGTTGTAGGTGTTGGAATATGGATTTTTCCCCTGTCTGTTGAAATTGTTGACAAAATTCACCGTTTCTTCAAGTTGGTTCGACTCTGGTGCTCCTCCATATGGTGAACTTGTGGATCCAGTGGTAAGAGTCTCCATGAATTTGTATATCTGATCTAGCTTGGTGTTGACTGCTGTATTGGCTCCACTTTCATAAATTCCTGCAATTATTTGGATCATGCTCATTTCTGTTGGCCACAATGAATTGTTGTTGGCCATTTCTTCGATTAGGTCACAGGCTTGATCTTCTCCTTTTGCCATCAAGGCTCCTCCAGCAGCAGCATCAATTGTGGTTCTCATTATTCCAAAAAGCCCATTATAGAATGTTTGGACTTGAAGCCATTTTGGAATCTCATGGTGAGGACATTTCCGGAGCAAATCTTTATACATTTCCCAAGCTTCGCAGAGGGATTCTGAATCTTGTTGTACAAAGGATGTGATGTCATTCCTCAATTTTCCGGTTCTGGCTGGTGGAAAGTACTTTGCAAGAAATTTGGTGGCTAAAGTGTTCCAAGTTGTGATGGAACCTGCTGGTAGTGAATGTAGCCAAGCTTTAGCTCTGTCCTTCAAGGAGTATGGAAAAACACGCAATCTCATTGCTTCTTCAGCTTCTCGGTTGTAATTGAAAGTGCTGCAAACTTCCAGGAAGTTGTTGATGTGGGCATTAGGATCTTCAGTTGCATTCCCCCCAAACTGAACTGACTGCTGAATCATCTGAATGCATGTTTTGATGTCACCTGCATTTGCTGGTAAGGGAGGAAGTACAATGCAAGAAATGAGTCTGTCAACCACCGGAATGGTTCTATCTCGAATGGGAATCGGTGGTGCAACGTTCAAAGGTTCAGGTTCCATGTTGACTAAAGCTTCTTGGCCTTCTCGCCTTTCCCTTCTCAATTGTCTGATGGTTCTTTCAATTTCTGGGTCAAGCGGTCGAAGTTCAAAGCTTCTGGTTCGTCTCATGTAGTTTCTAAGAACCTGAAACACAAGAAAACAAAAACAATAAGTAAAAAGAAATTAGATACAAGTAACGTACTTAACCCCAAAACTAATAGTGAAAGATAAATAAGTCCCTGGCAACGGCGCCAAAAACTTGACCGGCGTAAACACACACGTATAACGCAAGCGCACGTATCGTTCAAGTAGTATAAAAATATCGATCCCACGAGGACTTAATATCTAATCTATTAATTTTATGAGGTCAAATGATTACTAGTAACTAACAAGTTGTTTGATTGATTTGAAATGGTGACGATTCTAAATTTAAAAACAAGTAAATAAAATTGTTCGAAAGTAGGTTTTAAGAAAATTCAATATTAAAAACTATATATGGTTGTGATTTCTTCCAATATCATTTTAAAGATGAAGTGGTTATTTTATGTTTGTGTAATAAATCGGTTTACTAACCTGGAACACTTATGCAAAAGCCTATGTCGATGGTCAGACTCAAATACCCAGTTTAACCCAATTGAACCATATGTCTATGTCAACCAAATTATCTGGATTCATTAAGTTTAAGTTCCAATTATTGCTACCCCCGCCCGACAGGTATATGTCTATCATGTAAGGAAATCTATTAAAAGGTTATCTATCCCAAAGGAAGATCGTGGGCTATTAAGTCTAAGGCTGAAACCTAAAATTCATTTGTCAAGTTTATTTTAGATTTACCACATCAATCTTATTAGTGGCCAATTAACAAGACGCATTAAGCTTAAGACTTAATAAGTAAACCTTTAAATTACCCAAACTATAAATTAACCCCTTATAAACCGGTGATATTGGATTTCATCAAAACCCCAGATAACTGGCTTAGTTACGACACATATTTACGGGTAGTAAAAAAAAACTTAAATAAAATAAAAGACATAAAGTAAAATACTGAAAATTAAATACTGAAAAGTAAATGCTGAAAGTAAATACTGGAATTAAATACTGAAAAGTAAATGCTGAAAAGTAAATGCTGAAAGTAAATTACTGAAAAGTAAATTGCTGAAAAGTAAATTGCTGAAAAGTAAATTGCTGAAAAGTAAATTACTGAAAAGTAAAAACTGAAAATTAAAGAAAGAAAAGTACTGTGCATAAAAGTAAATTGCGGAAAGTAAAAACTGAAAAGTAAAGAAAAGAAAGTCCGAAAGTGGAAATTAATTACTAAAAGCTGTAAATAAACAAACAAGATACAATCTTCTTAGTATTCTTAAGGAATTCCTTAGATGAAAGTATGAATTTTACAAATGAAATGGCTTGATATTTATAGGCAAAATTTTGCCTCCATCAATCATCCACCAAATCAATTATTAATTGCTCCACTAATTGCTCCACTAATTACTCCACCAAATCCATTATTAATTGCTCCACTAATCTCTTATCATGTTTGGTGATGATTTGATAATTTTTATTATTTATTTATTAATTTATTTTTTGCTTTGAAAATGATTGAAAGTGACTTTAATAATTACATACAACACATTTCTGGATGGTTCATCAATTTCGGGCATGAAATCATCAGAATTAGAAATTATTTTGTCTTTCAAAGTTGTAGATCTTTGAGTCTTCTTTAATCTAGAACCTGAATCAGCTCAATCCGATATCTGAGTAAAACGTTATCCCTAAAATACGACAGGTGCGCAAAACTGGAATTTCCAAAACTGTACTTCGTCAAAAACGCCCTTTCAAGTTTCCAATCTCCAAAAGTAAAATATCAAGTCCAATAATTGCCCTTATTTGACCCATATTTCATCCTAAATGATTTTATTGAGATCCGATATTATTTTATCTGCAAAATAAACTAAAACACATCAAAACGTTCATCAAACCCGAGAAACTAAACAAAATATTAAGTTAAATGGGCGGTAAATATTGATATATTTTCCGCTCATCAACAGTATCACCACCATCTTGTGCCTCGTGCTCTGTCACGGCGAAAACTCGTCCCCTATCAACACCAGGTGCAATATGTGTCTGAGACGTCTGTCATCTACCATTATATGGTCCACTCGAAGTTCCTCTGCCTCTGTTCTGTGGGAAACCTGAACCTCTTCCACAGCTACACCGGAATATATCCCTCTACCACGTCTTGATATCAGGTTGTTGACATTCAAAGCACTTTTTTTCTCTGGTACATTGCAGGCTGATATGACCCTCATGACCATAGTTAAAGCACCGACGTGGGCCAGTAGCCGAGATGCTACACTCACAACACTCTAATCAACAGATGGTACTGTGCCTCTACTCTGAACTTGCTCAGTCCGACCCCCACGAAACTGTCCTCTGGGAGGTGCACTCTGTGTGCCTCTGGGTGAGACCCCGCTGTGACTCGGCTGTGGAAGATATTGTCTCCTATTAGATCTGTCATGTCCCCCCTCATAAACCTCATTTCTCCCCCTCTTTCTGCTCTCTTGAAAGGCGACTATGTTCTCCCTCTCAATTTTGATGTCACTCTCTGCAATCATGGCCCTGTCAACCAATACTGTATATGGCAGTTTCCCCAAAATTGAAATCCTCGATCTAATCTGCTGTCTCAACCCACCCTTGAATTTTCGCACTTATCATCCTCATGTCGTATCAACTCTGGATAGTATCGAGATAAAGAAATCATCCACCTCTCGTACTCCATTACTGTCTCTGTCGGTCCATGAGCCATGTGTTCAAACAATCGACGTTGATCACTCCGATAAGCATATGGAAAGTACTTCTCATTAAAGGCTTCCTCAAACATATCCCATGTGATATACTGAGGTCTTCCACGTCTATCAGTTCTCCAAAAATCAGGTGATCTCAATCTATCTGTCAGTACTGTCTCAGTGTGTTTCCATCAGGTCTCAGTTTCACCTCTCATCATAAAAGCGGCAAACCTAACATTCTCTTGATCGGTCAAGTCCAACACGCTAAATATGTGTTCAATATCATCCTTCCATTTTTCTGCAACTAAGGGATTAGCCGTGTCATGAAACTGTGGAGGCCTTAAATTAAGGAACTGGTCCAGCTTGCTCGTATTACCACTGCTACTCGAATGTACAATAGTCGTTGGCCCTCTGGTAACCATATGTGCAACTACATCAATAAATATTCCCAATACATCTTCTAGGCGTGTGGCTGTTGGGGGAACTGAATGAGCGGCATGGGTCACATTAGGTACAGCTACATGAACATCATCAGGTGCAGTATGGTGGGGGCAGCGGTCGAAACTACTGGAGGTATAGGTCTAGAACCTTCACCAATCTAAAAAATCGACGGAACACCAGATGAAGCTACATCCGGTTAGGGGTGTCAATTTGGGTCAAGATTCGTTTATTCGTTCGATTCGATTCGCTTTAAAGCGAATGCGGGTTTGTAAAATTGGATCATTTAATAAATGAGTCAATTCGATTCGATTCATTTATTAAACGAATCGAATCCGAATTTGAGCTTGTCAATTCGTTTATTCGTTTAGAATTCGTTTATTAAACGAATCATAAACGAATCGAATCCGAATCGAATTCGTTTAATATCCGTTTAATTAAAATATAAATTTATCCTTCTTTTTTTGAATATAAGTGTTTAACATTAAGGTTATTTTATTAATTACCCATTTAACCTAAAATATTATTATATAATAAAAACTAAACCTAAATCAGATTCTTTTCATCAAACCTAAAACAAGTAAACAACTGTCGCCGACTCTCCTCTGTCCTCTCATTCTTCTTGTTTAGAATTCATGTGTTCTTTTTTACCTTGCAGGCACCTCAGGAAGGTACTACTTAACTTAGAAATCCTTTGCGATTTTCCTTTTTCTTTGTGAATGTTTTAACCTGTGAGTAATTTTTTTTTTTTTGGTTATCTATTTGATGTGGCTATCTTGCAGTAATGATTCTTCTTTGTGCAATCTTTTTCTTCTCAATCTTAACAGTATTGACCTGAATGTTTTTTTTTTGCTGCATAACATCAATATATGGTCAAAATTGAACAAGATTTACATGGTCTGTATGTTGATTGATGAGTTTGAAATTATGTACAGAAAATGAAATATTCTTTCAACTTTTGATTCTATTTTTCTGCTCTATCATTGCGATAAATGAGAGGAAATTGGGTGTTTGGTTGAAGAATTGCGCATGCGTTCGAAAGAAGTGTGTGTGTTACACGGTGAAGTGTGATTTTGTCTTTTCAAATGTCAAGAGGCCAATTTTTTCCCCCTTTGGAAATTAACCTCATTTGAAAACACTTTGTCGTTATTGGGCTCGAATTGAATGGCCTTTTCTGGTCGATTATCATTTTAAAATATTTTGGTATTTAAGTTCCTCTTCTTATTCACCAATCAATATTATGAGAGGGTTCACAGTTTGGGTATTTGGGTATTCAAGTTCCTCTTCTTTTTCTGATCGATTATCATTCACCAATATTTGGGTATTTAAGTTCCTCTTCTGATTTAAACTTTTTTTTATTATAGATTCATATTAAATAGTTTTTGATTTGATTATTATAGATTCATATGAATGGCCTTTTCTGATCGGTTATCATTCACCAATATTTGGGTATTTAAGTTCCTCTTCTGATTTAAACTATTTTTTATTATAGATTCATATTAAATAGTTTTTGATTTGATATTATAGATTCATATGAATCTATAATAAAAAATAGTTTAAATCAGAAGAGGAACTTAAATACCCAAATATTGGTGAAGGATAATCGATCAGAAAAAGAAGAGGAACTTAAAATTTATTAAGAAAATGAGATCGTATGTCTTTAAAAGTTAAAACTATAGGGGATTTTATGTTCATTTTCCTAAATATTAGGGATTTAACAATCAATTTTCCCTAAATAAATTATAAAAAACTATGTGACAATTCTTCTACCAAGTGGTTAATTTTTCAAAGCTAAAATAAATGTACTTGTTCCCATTAAAAACTTTCACTCAATCATTCTGGTTGAGAGTTTTTTAATGAACATAAAGATATTGATGACATTGTTCTATTCTAGGTTATTAAATGTGAACACTTCTTATTGATACCGATATTCAAATTCCAAATTATGTCAACTTAGATCTTAAATCCTTTTGAATAAATTCATAATAATTGATTTGTGAGATCGGTTCAACAACTTTGACCAAAATAAATGTTAACTAGCTAGGTTTAGGATGGTCATGGGTTCACGTAGCCTATAAAAATATATATATAAATCAATTTGATCATCTTGATGCATTACTTTATGTCAAAATCATTTGTTCAAAACTTTTGTAAAGGCTGTCATACACTTTGTCACGTTAGGGTTAAGAAAAAGGTAACCAAATTTCTTTGATGATTGATACGGGTGTACACATTTTAGGTCGAATCATTGACTTGATCCGAACTATTTCATATAGGATAACACGACCCACATAAAACAGATCAAATCATCTATTTTAAATATTTTTTTTGAAACGAGCTGATCTGATCTGATCCGATCTAATTTAATTTGAATTAAATATTTAATTAAAATGGATTCGGCTGCCAAACACCGAATCCATTTTAACACGACCCACATAAAACAGATCAAATATTTAATTTGAATTAAACATATCATTGTCTCTAATCAAACTTGAACCTTAAGTAACTAGCTAGCCTCTCTCTCATGGCATTGTGAATTTTTGGCCCTATGAAAATGAGAATACAATGTTTATGATGAAACATTTGTAACTATCAAACTTGTCCCATAATTAATTTTTAAGGTAATAATATATGTTGACGACACTTTAAATTTGAAAATAATAGATACAAGAAGTATTATGGTGTAATATATTATAATAATAACAAATCAGACATGCATTAGTTGAAAAATAAAATAAATGAATATATATTTTAACGGAAACAAATATATAACGGAAAACTGTTTAGAGTAATTTTCCTAAAATAAATTAATTGAGTAATTAATTCAAACACTAAAGACTAAATGATCAACTATCTATATTATTATTACAATTAATAATATATATATATATAAAAAATTCTCTCAAATTCATCTTTAACAACCTTATAGCTTTGAATCAAACAATTGTGCCAAGACTAGATTTGGTCATAGCTACTCATATAATTGAACACTAAAACATACGTTCCTTTCAAGCAATATGATCGATTTGAAATGCTAATTAATCAAAATCACGTGTTCAAGTCTCCCTAATTAATCAAAATGATTTTTTTTAATGATAATTAATCTAAATGATTGAAATTACTTCCTTTTTTTTAAAATGATTTTTAATATATGGATTTCGTTTACTTGAGAAGAGGGCATATATAAACTATAAATATGTCATGAGATCCAAGCTTATGAAGAGAGGTGGTCACAAGTGTAGAATCTAGTCACATTCTAGTTACTTCACTCTATAATGTGGGGGACCTAAGCATTCAATTTAATTTGAACCAAAGTTATATATCAATGCAATTAATTCAAATAAAAAATCTAGTACATATATATTCACAATGAAAAATATATAGACCAAAATGATGAAAGATATATACAAATTATTGGGGTGGGTCATTTTAGGGGAAGCTTATCATTTATGACGAAAATGATTTTAAAAGTATGATGATTAAGAGTTTTTGTAAGATATGAGATGAGAATTTACTAAAATCAACTAAAAAAATTATTATTTTAGAAAGCATTTTTTTAAAATAAAAATAAAAATTAAATCACCCACTTTATTATTTTTTTTAGATTTTTGATTTTGTAAATAAATAAAAAAAATTTAAAAAAATTTACTCGATTCGAATTCAATATCGGCTCTAATACGTTGTAAAGATGTGTCAATTATATTTTTGAATATGACCATGTTTTTAATTTTGCCACCATGACAAAAAATAGGGATGACATAAATCCCCAAGAGAAATGGAATCCTCGGGGCCCTCTCTAATTTGAGTAGGGATCGGAGATAAAAATTGAAAAAATTGATGTCACGGGATAAGAAAAATTTAAACCCATTTCTTATTTTGAGAAGAGATGGGGATCGAGTAAAATCCTCATTCGCTCTCTATTAACCCTTTAAATTATAATTATTTATTTTTAAAATATTTAAATTAATATATTTAAATTACAATATATAAAATTTTATTTAGATGTAAATAAAAAAAATCTTAATATTTATAATATATATATTATATAGTACAATGATTTAAATGAAATAATTTAATATATACACACATAAATGTATTATTACATTGTGACAGTGTGTATTTGTTTAGCTTTCTATGTGTTTATTGTTATAAATTCTCTAAATATAGAGTATATGTGTTGGAGGGTCATGTCATTTGGGTTGTGTCTTATGGGAAGACACAAACATGTAGGGACATGTCCTCTATTTTGGAAAGATGAGACTCTAGGCCTCAAATGGTATAAGGATAGGGGTATAACCCTTGGGAGGGTTGCACCCCACACCAAATGGTGCTCTCAATGGCACCCTTCCATACCTATTTATTAAATGGCCTATTGAGTTCATTGGATGAAGAACTGAAGTCTCATACATTTATCTTAAAGAGTCTTTTTCTTTTAAGTAAAATGGAGTTTCCACCATTGTCATAGTTCAGGATCTTGTTAAATGAATGCATGTCTCTTCAACAAGAAGCATCCAAAGAATCCTAGAAGGACATTAGCCACATAACATCCGTAGAACACTAAGACGGAGGCTAATAAGTTCTTAAGGACAAACACATCTCGACTTGAATTTCATTTTCAATATCTTCAACATTTTTTTTTTCAGGTTTTTCTTATTCTACTAAGGTTTATGGTTTAAGGTTGGCATGATAGTAGATCTATTTGATGCATGTTAAATTTAATTTAATGACACATATTTGACAACATTTATATACACACACATTCTGATGTGAGCTCTCTCATTTTATTAAGTTATAGACCGAGCATAAAGACAGTAAAACATGAATTTCAATCTTATATATATAAAGACGGTAAAATATGAATTCAAATATATATATCTTAGATTTTGTAATAGTTTAATGGATATGTTTTTAAATGATTTAAATTCTTTAAAGATAAAATTATTTGTTATTCGGGTTTTGATGTCTCTTGTATATCTTCTTTTATTATTCAGAGATTCACATCCCCTTGAAACAATTACAAAGAATTGAAAAAAAAACAGTCACATTTGAAAATTATCCGAGATAAATACAGAGATGATGATCTCCTCATATCCCATGGCCATCCCTAACAAGGAACCTATGGCAATATCATTAGCAACTTAATTTACTAATACACTTGTCCACATCTATGCGATGGCGTCTTCATTACTTGAGGAAGAAAGAAAGGAAAAGGCAATAATGTTTTGGTAAATTATAGTGCATTGAGTGATTATGTATTTTTAATATTTTACTATCATATGGTAATTTGTTTGTGGACCACGTGGTACTTGTCACAAACTATAATATTATAATTCTAGCATTACTAGACAAAGAGATGATTTGATGAAATTTTTTTATAATAGTGGTGATAAAGTCCGGTTGGAGGTTTTAGCCGGACTCAAGAAAAAATAGGTCCGGATTTAAGTTGAGTTCGAATTATGTTATAATTGTAGCATTAAAGAGATGATTTAATAGTAGAGGTGGTGAAGTCTGATTCAGTCTCGCAGGTTTTAGCCGGATCCAGAAAAAAATAGGTCCGAATTAGCCCTGGGTATTATCGGATTCGGATCAGATCGAACCGAATCCGATCCGATCCGATCCGAAATGCTCTGAGATGTTTGATTCGTTCGAACCAGATCATCTTATCGAACTCGATCCGATCCGATCCGATAATTATCGGATTGGTTCGATCTGATTCGAATTATTTCGGATCAGATCGGACCAATCCAAAATATGATGATTTCGAATCGGATTGGTCCGATCCGATCCGAATTCGGTACACATTACAAACAACATTACCACAAACTGCAAGCATAATCTGGTTTTGAGTCAAAAAAATCGAACGGATCAGATAAAATCTGATCCAAAATAATTCGAATTTTTTTATTTAATATGTAACGACGTCGTTTTGCATATTAAATAAAAAAAAATCGAGCGGATCGGATAAAATCCGATCCGATCCGAAATCTGTTGAACCGGACCAACTCAACCGAAATCCGATTTGATAATCAGATCGAATCGGATCAAATCTAATTTGATCCGATTCGATGCCTACCCCTAGTCCGAATTTAGGTTGAGTTCGACAAAAAACCTAGGCTCGTGAATTTGGTTATAATTATTAAAAATAAATATTTTTCTAAATAAATTAATTAATTTTTAATTCTAAATATATATATTTATATATATTGAATACTCTTTCAACCAATCATGAAATTTTTTTTGTAATCCACCCAAGACTTTCTCTATGGATGTTGTTTAGTTAAACTATTAAAATCTATTTGATTAAAAAGTGACATCAAAAGTAAGAGGCTCCTATCTCTTTACATATTTAAAACATTTTTTGTGACGCCGGACGATTCTGATTTATTATTTATTTACCAAACAGTAACATTAATAGTAAATAAATAAATAAATTATTAACACATGATAAGTATTAATTAAGTTGCATCATTTCATTTGGGTCCAAATTTATGAGCCTAACATTATTATTCTTCATATAAAAATATAACCAGTGATAACCCACAAATGAACCTTACATATTATTTTAATTTTGTAATTTATATGTAAATAAAGGAAATTATTTTTTTTTAATTAATAAATTGGTTTTTCTCTTAGGGACCCACACTTTGACCGACCCTCTTTCTTGTGATGCAAGCCGGCCCTTAGTCATGGCCCTTTGTGAGTCAAAAAAATAACAAAACAAAAAATAAAATGAAAAAACAATTGAAAAATAAAATTGCTAAAAGATTAACAAGAACAACAATTTTCAAGTTCGATAAAACGCAGCAGTAGTGGCACACGTGCGAGAGAGCCCCTGACGCTTCTATTGTCTTTGTTTTTTGATTAAAATTCGTTCGGTTCGATTCGATTCGTTTTAAAGTGAATACGGATTTGAAAAAATAGATTCGTTTAATAGATGAATTAATTTGATTCGATTCATTTATTAAACAAATGATTCGTTTATTCGTTTAGAATTTATTTTACTATTTTCTTTTGCTAGTTATTGTTATTTTTAATTAAGATTCGAGAAATTACGATTAATTATCATAGAAAAAAATAATATTGTCGATATATTTCATATGTATATATTTATGAAAATTTAATGTAAATAAATCGAATACGAATCATGATATTATGATTCATTTAATAAACGAATCGAATACAAATTCATCACATTTTGATTCGATTCGTTTAGGATTTGATACAAATTTAATTCCTTATAGAAGATACCTCTGACACGTGAGATTTCGATGTGCTCGCACGTGACGCCGCACATTTTCGCGCGCTTAGAGGGTCCCAGAAGTGCCAGCTCGCCCCAACATAAGGCAATCAAGTGTGGGTCCAATTTTCTGTGCTATCAATTTACTTTTATAATACCCTTCGGGCTCTCTGGAGCCCAAACGCATAGAATGACGAATTTGACCTTCTTTAGCAAATTTAGAAGTCCGAATTGTCCCAAGCCAGTTCTATTATATTATACATTTCATATTGAAGGTGCAAGTCTGCAATCTCATTGTCACGTGGTTAATTGTCTGTTTGCTCGAGTCTACTCTCATGGTTCCGCATAATTTTATCCTTACAGGAAATCTCATTCACGTGAACGTGGCGAGTTAATGGGCTTACAGTCCTACCTCAGGTATCACTCGAACCATGGACTTCGTCCATAATGATTTATAAGTCCCACAATGATGTTGGACTGATGGTACCATGGTTGTGACTAAGAACCTTACATAGACGAACTTCATAATTCGAGTTGCAACCAAGGTATATATGTCACTCAATAATCATAACGCTCAGCAGAGTCAAGGTGAAAGTCGGATATATGGGTCCTTAATCGCCACGTCTACGTGGATGAGGTTCCATGTATGGGACAAAACCGTACGGAACCGTTCAAAAACATAGTTCCCGGACATTGGGGACACCTCCATCGAAATCCTAAAACAGATAATTAACCTCGTGAGAATGGGGTCGCAGACTTCCACTTTCACATATACAAGCAACACTTCTCTCTTACTCTGGAGAAAAACAATATATATTTTTTTTCAATTTTTTAGAATAAAACTTAACTATATGTATTAATCCATTATGAGAAAAGATTATAATTATTGGTTATTGGGAAAAGGATAGTGACACCTAGGGGGTTTAGTAAAATAGTCATAAGAATTTATTTTTATTTTTATTTTTATTATTTTAATAAACAATGACATGAACTCTTTTTAGAGAGAAAATTTATATAAGACAAGTTCAATAAACTTATCTAATGAATACATGTATGTGTTAATTAATAATTTTATTCCTCATTATAATTAGTTAATTTCAAATTTATTATATATATATATATATATATATATTATATATATATATATATATATATATATATATTGTTGACGGCTGATTTTGGTCTCAGGGCAATATGAGAATATTACTCCCGAGACAATCCTCCCTCAATAGTGAATTTGTTTGGTTATAGGGGACCAAAAGCAAACTTAGCAAAAGACAAATAATACGCCAATCGACAAGGAGATTTAACGTGGTTCGGCGGATCTTGGTCCGACCTACGTCCACGGGCACAAAAAGGATGATACTTTTATTACTCAAACACGCTTCTCGGCTATGCTTATGGTTTTTTACAAGTCTGATGGTAATGATTCTGATTATTTTTTATCTTGATTCTCCTATTGATCTCTCCTTACACACACTCTACCCTCCTATTTATAATAGTGTAGAAATCAGATTCCTTCTCCTACAAGAATTTCCTAGTTGAGACAATTTTCATTTCCCATAAGGATTCCTAGTCAAAAACTACCTTCACTTCATTTATCATACTAGGACATTGACTTACTAGTTTATCCCATGAAAGTAGGATAACTTATTATCTTGTCCGTAAAAATAGGATGTCTTATCTTCTGGAGCACGTCTCGCTATATGCTCGGTCTTCATGAGGTCGGTCATGATGGTCCTTTGAGCTGAGAATGCTGCTATCGATCTTATAATGTTCGGTCATCCGAACCAAAGTGGTCGGTCACCTATCATCAAGTGTTCGGTCTCTACCTGTTGGCTCTTAGTTGTCGGGTCGGCATTAATGATTTCGACCGAGAAATGAATTACCCTTTTTACCTCTGTCGTACTCATTAAATAACATAGGTCCCGAAAACACCATCAACATATATATATCAAAATATTATTAGACGAAATATATCACATCGATCATACACTCATCCCATATAATTTTTTTCTCATTTTTAAGACCAACAACTCCCGTCCCCCTCCTTAGGATAAATTTTAAGGGTATGTATAATAATTTTAAAACATAAAAAAGATATGTCCCAAACAAAATTGTGTAACCAATTTTTTAAAATAAAAAATAATAAGCGATGTGACATCCATTGTTTGAGTGAGAACCATACTACTGGATATATGAATTACATTTTTTTTTTTTTCAATTTATGTAATATTTAAAAATGAAAAATAGTTCTTAAAAAATGTTGGAAATTCAAATATTGAAAGTTGCAAACGAGCATATCACAAATAGAAGGGTTATTTTGGTCATTCAGAATTTTCCTCGCAGTGAGCAATGTTAACCTACCCTCTAATTCACCGACAGGTCCTACACCAACATCAACGTCTCTTTTCAATGCCACTCAAAAATTTGTACTAATTCATAGCGCTCCAAATATATATTTACCTCAAATACTTTGAACTATTTTCAAATTAACCCCAAAAGTTGTAAGATATTTTCAATTGCGTCCCTCTGTCAGTTTTATCACATCTTCCTCACAAGTCATCAGAGAGAAAAACTCTCTCTAGCCATAGCCACCTATTATTATTATTCGGCTGTGTCCTCGCTTGAATTCTCCCTCAAAAATCGGGTCTTTTTCAGTTCTTTTAATCTCTTATTTTATTCTTCATTGCTTCTCTTAGAGTTTTCTTCTTCTTCTCTTTTTCTTCTGTATTACCATTAGCAGAGCAAATTGTTTCTGGGTTTTTCTTTTTTTTTTATTTTTTTTTATTTTTCTTACTTTTTAATGGCACTTTCGTGTCCATAACAAATGCAAAGTTTTTTGTATCTAAATTTTGAAATACCCATTTGAAGTTTCTCTCTTTTTTCCTTTGAAGGGCTGTAAGAATTGACCATTTAATGGTTTCAAGATTGTAACGTTTCCGAATTTGGCAATACCCTTTTGATATTTGTAATCAAGAACCGATCTTTCTCTCTTGATCTATCACAAACAGAGAAGAAATGTATGGAACTCAAAGCAAAAGGGATTTGGCCCTAGAATTCCAAGCACAAATTCCATTCTTGAGACCAAGCATTCATGCAAGAAGAGCAAACATCACAGTCAAATTTCAAGACCTGTATGGGTTCACTGTTGAAGGCAATGTTGATGATGTTAATGTTCTAAATGAGGTGAGAGAGAAAGTGAGAGAACAAGGGCGTGTTTGGTGGGCTTTAGAGGCTAGCAAAGGTGCAAATTGGTATTTGCAGCCTCAGATTGCTTCAATATCTGAAGGGATTGCCCTTAAATCATCACTAAAGTTGTCAAATTTGGCTAATGCTATGACATTGAAGAAGCTTATAAGGAAGGGAATCCCTCCTGTGCTTAGGCCTAAGGTTTGGTTTTCGCTTTCGGGTGCGGCCAAGAAGAAATCCACGGTGCCTGATAGTTATTACAATGACTTGACTAAGGCTGTTGAAGGCAAGGTCACGCCTGCTACCAAGCAGATTGATCATGTGAGTGCATTTGAATTATTTCATTTGTCCTGGGGATATGTAGTTTGCATTAAGAATTTGATTTTGTTTTGGATATGATTGGTTATTTTTACTGTGTTGTCTGGATGAGAAAGATCCAAAGATGCATTAATTAGCATCATTTGGTATTGTAATCTTGAAGGACATGTTTTGTGGGATCAATTATATGCATCAATGGTTCAGGATTTGTGTAACTTTAGTTAGTTAAATTCTATCATCTGGGGTTTTGAGGACATTGGATCACAAACATTGGATTATTGAAACAGAAATGTGATGGTCATATTTAGAATTGGAGCTTAGATGTTTAAATCACCTTGCTTTTTTAGGAAATGAGCATTTAAGTAGCCTTTCACCCTGATCTGCTCGAATTCCCTAAGATTTGTCTTAGCATGGTGCTGCTCAGCTTTGATCTGAACTCATTGAGTTTGGAAAGGAGGAACTTTTAGGATCCAAGTGTCATATATGAATTATTTATCAAATTTGTGCTGAGTCGTGATTCTTAAACATCTTGCAGTTATCATCTGGCATTATTGTGTATGAGCATCATGATTCCGAGTGTTGTTATGGAGTAGAAATTTTTGAGGGGAGGCTGGGAGATTTTGTCCCTGCTTTATGTTGTTTGTATATTCTTTCGAAGTAGGTGCTGTATGTTTTATTTTCTTTCAAAATGGGCACTTTATGTTCCTTAGTTGCATTCTAAAGTTTTCTTTCCAAGAGATTTTGCTTCTAGACCTTCATTGTACATCATTATTGCACCTCACTTTTGTTTCTCTTCTCTCTATGTGCCTGCAGGACCTACCACGGACCTTCCCAGGTCATCCTTGGTTGGATACTCCTGAGGGTCATGCCACTCTCAGACGTGTTCTTGTTGGGTATTCTTTCCGTGATTCTGATGTGGGCTACTGTCAGGTGTGGGCTACTTCAATACATATATGTTGGTTTTAGATTAAGTGACGTGTGTCAAAGACTGAAGACTATATTGCCAGCTTATATGGAAGTTCTTTTTGCATTATCTATCTCTCTGCCTTAAGTTTCTTGTACCACATAATCTTATTAAAATACCTTTGTTTTGTGCCTGTTGGTTTCCATTTTGAGTCTATAAATAATCTTAAGATTATTACACCAAAGTCTTTAAAATTTGCATTTAGGCACAGTGGTGACATAAGTTATCTTCCACAGTTTGCTAAATGGTTATGATCTTTCTTTACAAGTTTAACATACCTGAAGTTGCAGGGTGTCCATAGTTTTAAAACTCCATCCATCTGAGGCGCTGCCTCGGCGTGTCGAGGTTCAACAGGCCCGCCTCAAAGGTTTGAGGCGGCATGCCTCATGACGCCTCGAGTCGGGGTGGCCTAAGGCAGTTTGAGGCGAACGCCTCGACTCAAAAGCTCTAAAGCTACTATTTTTTAAAAGAATTAAAAAATAAAGTCCCGACTTGAGATTCTTTATATACTAAAAAGCTACATAAAAAATTTCCAATTTTGGAATCCTAACTCGACCCCGATGCTTTGCCGAAAATGACA
>SKCR01022902.1:0-56986 GCA_019454045.1 Zanthoxylum bungeanum
CCGGTCTCAAAGGGATTTCGTCCCATTTGGGACATGATTTGTAAGACGAGATGAGATAAAAATAACTCGAAATTTTTAGCATGATGAGAGGTGATACAAAGTGGGAATAAATTTTGATAGGATATGATGAGATTTAACAAGACGGAATGGAATTTAACGGGATATTAGACATGATAATGAGATTGGACTAGGACGATCTAATGGATGGAAATCAGGACGTCATGTTTCAATTGTATTTTGTGTCAGTATGTTTCGATTATGATTTGAGATGAAAAATTTATCCGGAGGTGCGTTTCTTGTATAAGTTTGGGACAGTACCTGCTACTCTTAAGCCCGGGTTGGATGATTTGGCGGTCGGATTTTCAACGTTTTCAACAAAATGAAAAATTTATTCGATATCATAACTGATTTTTTGAATTGAGACGAAAAATATTTCACTGAAAAGATTGAGATCTCAAATTTTAAAAGAGATTCAAAAATTTTAGAGTAAAATTCAAAATTTATGAAAATTTTTTAATCTCGAATTTCACCAAATTTTTTATTTGGGATAAAGAATTTTCCAAAATTCTAATTTAAAGGAAAAAAAAATTTTGATATCAAAAAACGAGATTCATGACCAAGTGTGGTATTTGCGGCGGCTAAGTTGGAAATGGATCATACTGTAAGCACTTTTACTTAATACGTGTCAGAGGGTTGGTGGAGAAAGGAAATCACGCTATAGGAATGCTGTGAAAACACGCGCTAGATCTCTGTTCAGTATCAGAGGATCTAGGTAGGATGGCATATTCGTTTTGGTTGGTGAAGACTCTTGAGTAGTGTTTTAAAACATAGATTGGTGTATCGATCCGGTCTGATTAGATGATTAAGAGTAAGAGGTTCGATTGGGGTCGAATCAAGGATCAATTCGTAATTAGTGTTTTAATCATATTTTTATTAATTTTTATAAAAAATATAAAAACTAAAAAAAAATTAAAAAAATTAAAATGCCAGATCAAAAACCCGCTTGATCTGAACCGGGTCACCAGTTGAACCGGCGGGGTTGATGATTATTTTAACTGATTCGCTGAAATCCGAGTTTAATGGATCATCAGACCGAACCTTGGATCAAGTCTCAATTCAACCTGTTTGACCGGCAGGTCCGGTCCGATTTTCAATCGTTGGTTTTGAGTATTGTCTGGGTTTAAGGGAACTTGGGATTTTAGGCGTAATTTTTTGATAAATATTTATTTTATTTATTAATTTTGTTTTAATTTTTCAACGTATCTTTAGAAAATATTTTAAAACATTATTCTTTCTATAGTTTTTATCTAGTTTAACAATTTTACTCTTGAAAAATTTAAATAATTAAAATAAACAACAAAGACTTTATTTTTAATAAAAAAATGAAAATTATTTAAATTAAAAAATATTTAAAATTATCAAACTAAGCAAACTAAGCAAAAAATTTCTTTTTAATAAAAAATGAAAAATATTTAAATTAAGAAGGATTAATTATCAATTAATATTGTAATTTATTATTTTTAAAATTAATTTTGTAATAATTAATCATGTAAAATATATTTCACATGAGAGAAAATATTCAACTATTAAGGGTGGCAGAAAAGCCAGGCCGGGGCGCCCGGGGTAAAAAAACCGAGGCCGGGCCCTATACTCAAAAGTCCGGCCCGGCCAGGCTTAAACCCAAAAAAAAAACACACACACACAATTGGGGATGTAGCATTTTTATTTGTTTGTAGCATTTAAATTGTTAATTTATTGACGAAACTTTTGATTTATTCGTGAATTGTTTTTGCATATGGTGTGAATGTATTTTGTATTTGTATGTTTTTAATTTTTTTAAAAAAAACGGGCCGGATAAGTCCCGTGCTCGAGTCGGGTCGGGCCGGGCTTTTCCCGAGCCCGATTTTTATTTTTCTTACTAGGCTCGGGCCTGGCTTATTAAAGCCCATACCGGCCCGACCCATTGCCACTCTTAAACTATTGAGTTGGATTATTACTATCATTTTTTTGCCTTTTTTAATTTAAAAAATGTTTTATATATTTTCATTTATTTGAATTTAATTGTGAATATATATAATCATAAAGACAATTAATTATCGTTAATAAAAAGTTTAGTTTTTCAATATGAGCATAATTGTTAATATATTTTAAATTCTTACAAATTTAATTTAATTTTTTGTTAAATATTTATATATTTCATATTTTAAAAATATTTTTGTAATGTTACTTATCTAAATAGAATAGGGGTAAAAATGTTAAATTATGTAAATAATTAAGTTAGAGGGATGTGTTGAAGTATTTTGTAAACTATAAGATTGTAAATGATTTTAGAGTCAAAATATAGGATGTAAATAACATTTATCTAAATAAAATTCAGATACATATTTTTTAGTTGATATATTTTTCAATTCTAAATAAAATTAGAACATTTCTAAATCACATAAAAATACTTAAAAAAACTCTTCTTAAAATTTAGATTCTAGATAACCATCTAATTCGCTTATATTTAAAAATGTCCATGCACCAAACTCCCACCTTCATAGCTGACCATTAGTCCATCTAATAAATAAAAGTTTGAAATAATCATTTTATATAAAAGGACTAATAAAATATTTGATAGTCCTCTAGATTATATTACAAGTATATGTATCTAGATTATAGTAAATTTTAAATTATAAATATCTCTAGACGGTAATATATATATATATATTAAAGAAAAAACTACAGTTTACATTATGTGAGAATTGATAGAACTAGTGAACCATCCATTATTCGAGTAGTAAATAACTTTAAAAGTATTTGGATGGTTATATGTGATAGATTTGACTCATTTTAAATTTAAATATTCGATCTATATCATAATAGAAAGATGATAAAAATCTTTAGGGGCACTCAGGGCCCAATACGTTAGAGATGGATAATGAGATAATTTTCTATACCCGTTAGTTGAAATAGTCGGTTATGAGTATTGACATATTTATTCAAATAAAGGTAAAATCTCAATATAATCAGGGACCCACACAAGAACCTGCATATTATAAATAAATTTTATACACTTATTAATTGAACAAGCCTATTAAAAATATTAGTATTCTCTTACCGGACCCGACTTGTTGTCATCCATATTTATAATTATCACAAAACTATCTAAATAGAGTTGTAAACATAAAAAGAAAACATCTAATAATATTGATAAGGGGATTAAGAGCCTATTTCTCAAAATCTTGCCATGCAAGTGATGAATCATCAAACCTCAGGGAGGGTCAGTGACAATACCAAGAGTTCGAAAAGATCTACTTTGCCTTTGCTTTGTAAAAAAAATTTCGCTTTATGTCAGTGCGCACTTGGATTTTTCTCCAAGTAGGGGGTATAGTTAATGAAGACTTGGGGTCAGAAAATTATTATTTTATTTTCTAAAAAAATGTTTTTTTTTTTTTTATAGTATTAAAAGGTGTATTATCAAAATAAAAATGATATACTTATACATATTTATCTCCAAAATTTTCCCAATTTTTTTTACTGTAGAAAGTTAGAAAATTTTAGGAATAAATATTTGTTAATATATAATTATTCTTATCAAAATGTTATTCGACACTTGTGTTGTAATATTTGGGGCAAACAATTTGTTATTAAAGATTCTTTAAAAATTTATTGTGGTCAAAAGACTTGCGCTGGCGAGGAACGGACACGAAAATAATTAATCCATGTGAAAAGTTGGTGTTTAGCATTTTTGGGGATGGGTAAATGATGCCGTAGGCGTATCGTAAGCCCAATCAAATACGACAATGCTCACCAAACTTCGTTAGGGAAAGGACAAAAGTATCCACTTTTAGGGCGATTCTCACTTCACTTAGTTCGTAAAATCCGAATCATCCGGATGTTATATTTAAAAAAAAATAAATAATAATCTTAGAAATTCATCTGATAAATCACTCGATAAAAATTTAAATAGAATAAATAAAATCTTCGATTTCTCTCAATTTTTATAAAAAATTTATCTATTAAATTTAAACTTATTACTTGAACAACCAAATAACCAAATCCCTTGAGGTTATCTGAATGTTGGATTTAATATGAAATGAGAAAAAATTATCAAGATATTGATATATCTGATATTATTAATCTGGATTTTTTTTTCTTACTTTACTTTATATTTATATTTTCAAATCTAAATTCGAATACATATTATATTTATATATTATTATAAAAACTAGATCTATATATCTCACAACAATCATTTTTTTTATAAAAAAAGTATGCATATCCAGGTCAGACCTAAATAATCTTGTCATCGTTACTCGAATGCAAGTTACTAGTGACTATATTATAGGCAAAAAAGAGAGGATGAAATGCATTTTTAATTATTATATTGAAAGTATAGATCCAACATGGGCAGAGCCTATATATCTGAGTTGAGTCGCAGTAAATTCATGAATGAGACATTAATTCAATCGAGATAAAATTTGATTTAAAAAAAATAATTTTTTTTTAATGGAAGGCAAATTAAAATTATCATTTTAATGAATCATTTTTTTTCATTAATTTTTATCAAACATTTTAACAAATTTTTGGGCCACAAGATATCATTAGTGTTTTATTTTTTTTAATATTGTAAATACAAGTACAATAATGTAACATTTTTAAGAAAAAAAATGTGAATAATTGAGATAAAAGAAATAATGAACAAGTTCATAAAGACTACAAGACTCCCTCAGTAATGAAGCTAATGAAGAGGGAGAAAATAATATGCATTACAAAGTGAGATAAAATCTTCATAATAAAAGTTTTGACTCCTTGCAAACTTATTAGATGCTTTCAACTTCACACGTTTATTTGAAAATTTCATAACAGAGGAATCAAACTTTGATATAGAATTGCTTACCAATTTATTAGGGTCAAGATGATGTTCATCAGTCGGAGGATTTATCCGATCCTTCAAAATGCTTCAAGTATGCTTCAGCCAGCATGTGCCCCAACTTAACTTGAGCTTCCGTTGTAAGGTGGAGGTGATCTTCTTTCAGATGCAATCCCTTGGCATCAACACAAACAACATTTTGAAGATTGATCCCCAGTTGCGCTTCCCTAACTTTCTCGATATACTTGTATCCCGAAGCGAGTGCTACCTGAACAACATTCCCCGGAAATCAAGTATCAACACACCATTTAACAAGGCCATCTAGTGCATATCCTATTGCATTCAAATGCATTAGCAAACACTAGACAATGTGTCAAATATGGGTGTTCAAATTTTAAGTCAACCCAACGATCCATTCACCAGTCAGGTTTTTCAATCCGAGTTGATGAATGTGGGTTGAGTCTTGGATTTGACTCTCTATCTATCTATCTATCTATATATATATATATATTCAATTTTAAATAGAATAAGTTTGTTTGAAATTTGACCTATTGACCCGACCGGTCTCGTGTTTTCTTTTCAAATTTTTCTAGTTTAGGTTTAGTTTTTGGTTTCAACCAATTTGTTTGTGCAGGAATCCTCACAATCATATAATCACAATCAATAAAATCAAAATATTGATTATAATAAGACCATAATATTTTAGCCTAAATATGCTATATTATTACTTGATTATCAAAAGGTCGATCACTTGTTTTAGAGATTCTCGTATTATTTATAATACTTTGTCACAGGGAAAATAAACTGACAGCGGTTACATTCCATTCACGTTTTTCATTAACTGACCTACTCCCTAAAACCTCGGAATCCCTCTATTCTAGGCGGTTGTCCAACTTAAAGAAACATAAAGTAATTAATTAGCTATCTGATTCATTGTTTAAAAGATTCGTATAATTAAGGGGTTGATATTTCGAGCTCATTCATTGTGTGACTTCTGCTTGCCTTTGTTGAAGCCAAGCCTGATATGGACTTTCTATTGAGGAGCCCTAAATTCGGACTCTGATAGAGGTTCTCATATCCGATTCTGACGATAGGTTCCGACGTCAGACTCTAATGAAAGTCCTGCTTTCAGACTTTTGAGATGGGTTCTGTTATCGGACTCTAATAATAGGTCCTGAAGGCTGATTCTGACAGGAGATCCTACAACCCTCTTCGTTTAGCCACGTGTCATTTTACCAAATATTTGATTTTCCCCAAACCCAATCCAATCGAGTTCTTAAAAATTTGACCCGACTCACCCGCAATTTGAACAACCCTAGTGTCAAGTGTACTTGATAACACTAGACGTAGACCCGGCCAAGGTTCCGGTTCCGAACCGGTTGGAACCGGATGGTTCCGTTTTCTGGTTATGAACCGGAACCTGACCGGTTCGGTTAGGGTTCTTACCCTAACCGAACCGGTTGGAACCGGATGAAACCCTAGGGTTCCAACCGTCCCCCCCCCCCCCCCAACGGCTACTAGCCGTTGGGCTAGGGGTAGGGAGCAACGGCTCCCTGCCTCAACGTCCCAAAAAAAATTTGGGGATTTCTCAAATCATCCCTAATAACAGTAATAAAACAGCTAATTTTAGGGGCATTTTAGGTATCACAAAAATATTCTAAAATGTATAAATATGAGTCATTTTTCATTATTTCAACACACCAATTTCTCAATTCTCATTTCTCTCAATTCCTACAATTCTCTCATTCTCAATTCTCTAAAATTTCTTAAACAACAAATGGCAATTAAAATTTTATTTGTAATTTAATGTAAGTTTATTATATAAATTCAAATTCATAATTTTAAATTATATTATTTTATCTATCTCAATTTCTTATTTTCAATAAAGCAAAAAAAAAAAAAAAAAAAACGAATGGAATCCGAACCAGAACCGAACGGTTCGGTTCCGGTTCCGGTTCCAGTTCCACATTTAGTGTGGAACCGGAACCGAACCGGATTTAACCTGTTCGGTTCCGATTCCACACTCGTGATACCGGGAACCGTTCGGCGAACCGCTGGCCGGATCTAACTAAACGCATAAGACCCAACATTCTCGGAACCGAACCGCCGGCCGGATCTAACTAGATGCATAAGACCCAATAGAGTGTTCCGCTCTCAATTACAGCACATAGCGTTCTCCTCTCAATTACAGCACGTGGGTCATTTTAGTTTGGGAAAACGTTCCTTTTCGTTGGTTATTTTTCAAAAAACTATTGGGAAAAAATAAAATCTTAAGTTGTGCCGACACCAATATGTTAACACACCCGTACAATTAGATGTCATTATATTTATATACAGTGAAGACCGTCTGTGTTTTCAAAAAATATAGACGGAGCAAAAAAAAATGAAGAAAAAACATGGACTATAAATCCAATTACATGTTACGATGTAGTCTAAATTAGTATATAAATTGTCAATTATTTATACTTATTAAATTCTATCCCTAAATAGTATTGGCATTACTAAAAACTAGGGGTGTACAAAAGGTTCGTTTTTGAAATAGAAACAAAACGTATCAAATCAAACCAAAATTTTGACCAAAATTGAATGGTTCTAAACATCTAAACTAAACAGTTCCAAAACCAAATCGAAATTTGACAAAAACCGAACCAAACTTGAAATATCCATCAATTATCAAATGTTAATATTTTTTTATGATTTTCTTATATACAAGAATATTCACAAATTATAGATTGGGATTATAGTACATACCGTAATAAAATTATAAAATTCTCATCCCTTGATAAAAATATATTTATACCGAGATAATTAAGTTAAATAAAAGATATAAAAATGAGTAATCCTTAAAATTTTATAATACAATTACATGTGCATGATTACTAATTATAAATTGAATAATTTTTCAAAACAACACATTAAACATCGTACATTGTTTTGATATAATCGGTTGTAATACCCCAACTGAATCGAACCAAATTAAATTGAAATTTGACAAAAATCGAATGGTTGCAAACTCTCAAACCGAATAATTTCAAAACCAAATAAAAATTTTGGAAAAAATCGAATCGAAGCCGAAATACCCACCCTTACTGAAAAAAACTAATGTTTACGTGGTGGTACAGTAGTAGTATTACTTATTACTCATAAATGATAAACCTCAACACTAACCTGAATTATTGGGAGGGAAGGCAAATGAAGATCTTGCCTCACATTGCTAATCAGAGTCTCCATGTTCAGCTCATACGCCTCAGCATCATGTAGCGTCAACGTGTCACTTTCTCCTTGGTACCACAGCAAAGCCTTAATCTCCCCACCATTCTTCACACTCTCTTTACTCCTCGTAACCATATCAACATACAACTTCTCCCCACGCGCCCACTCTTTAATAGAAGTTCCCCCAACCGCACACGGCACCATACCCAAACGCTCCACCCCTGCAGACGCACGCGCTCTCACCGCATTGGCGAAAGACATCCCGGGCCCCACACCGCATGTCTTCTTAGTGTCGATGTCGGCGTGGAGTGGCTCACGCGCTCGCTCCCAGTGGAGGTTTGCGCTGAAGCGGAGAATGGAGGGGTGAGGTTGGCACTCGTGTGGGACCACCCCGTCCCAGAGGTGGTGTTTGGTTACACCACCTCGGCCTGCCATGTTGCTCTGCCCGGACAGAATGAAAATCTGCGTCGGGTTTTGGATATCCGAATTCAGGTCTGGGTTGGGAAATTCCATTTCGTAATTCTAAAGAAGTTTTGCTTTCAAGGAAAGTTTCTTTGCTTCAAGCGGAATAAATACCATTCCAGCTGCAGAAATAATATTAAATGGTGGACCCATTAAATCATTTATATTAGTGATTTATTTATCGATCTGATTTTTTAAAATAAAAATACTACTAAAGTAACCCCAGTTAATCATTTAATACACCACCTTCCAAAATTTAAGCTGCCAAAGAAAAAGTATAGATACCGGCCCGGATTAAATTTCCAGCACCCCATTGTTATTTCACCGCCGAAACGGTTTCAGAGAATCTTTAGCCCTCCCACGGAGGGGGCCAGGGCTTACTATGCCCGGCCCGGCCCATTTGCTACTGCTGGTCAAAATGCACCAGCAAGAGCATCTTCCTGGCACCAAAGGAAGCCTTTATTCAAATATTAATCTAAAATCATCCATTTCTGAATCTGGAATAGTTTAAACCTAAGACAACTTTCACAAGTCCAGAAGAGATCCTCTAGATCTCATTCAACCATAGCATCCACAGAGTTCTTGGTGTAGGTAGTTTTGTGAGCTTGCTCAAAGAATAAAAATTCTCTGTTTCAATGTCCATCGCCTCACCATCACTCGCTCTCCTTTGATGGTTTTGTACTGAGAAAAGATCTGATATGTATAACTCCAGACACACTGAAACTAGAGAATTTAGCTGAGCTTGTCCCGTCTCATCGACTGGAGTTTGAGTATTCACCTAATCTTCAGCTGAGCAGTAGCCCTACAGGATTAATCAATGAAGACAACCATATTCTCAGTTTTTTCACCATGATTATTATCCTGTCAAACAAATAATTTGATCCAATAGCGTTCCTTAGATAGGAAGAGATTTGATAAATACGGGTAACTCTCGGACAGAGTATTAGAATACCAGATATAACAGATACAAAATCAATTATAATAGAAAAGTTCAGATGTACAAAAATAAAAATCGAATCTACAAAGAGTGAAAAATCACCTCATATAACAGCAGAGAGGTCTTGAACAGAGACTGGCTTCGTGTCAATGTGACTCTGCCATCAGCTAGATGGCATTTTCCCATGAAGTTTTATCTTTTCTTCCATAATTCTTCTTTACTAGCGAAGGAATCCTGAGATGCCAAGTAGCACCATATACTTAGATCTATAGACAAGAACAGAAATGCCATTTCTTCAACATGGACAGCAGAAGGTTTGGCAAAGAAACTAGTATAAATCTGAACATATCATGTTTATGCTTTTTTTTTCTAATATTATAGCCCACGATTGCATAAGAAAATTAGGGAACACAAAGGAAAGGCACCAAATATTAGTTCCTTTTCTTCTTTATACTTTCTCTTCATTTTCTTTAAATAGAGAAACGTTTGAGGAGACTCTCCTTTCATCTTACATTCTCTACTGAAACAAACCAAATATAGTTTCTTACTTTACTTTTGAATTTTAACCAAATAAAAAGACGACTCACCAAGGAATCATGTTGTGAATCCTCTTTCCCTTTCTTGTACCGAGCGACATGCTCATAATACTCTTCCAGCTCTTTCTCCAACTTTTCAATGAACCAACCAGTATGCTCAAGAGACTGCTCATACCTATACTTTTCCAGGGCCTGAAAATGACAAATAGGATTGCAACTATTAAGTCAGCAATTGGGGTCCCACAAAGAAATGTTAATGCCCATCAGACCAGGACATTTACTGGGCAGTATAAATGAGTACTCGGCAGCAGAACAGATTAGCTTTCCCAGTTTAACTTAGTCCACATACAACATAAGGTCATAGTAACAACATGTCAACTCTTAAAAGATTTTTTTTTTTTTTTCAAAAAGAAAAGCTGATCTGTTTCCAACATGCCCAGGATCTTCTTACAGAATTAACATCCCCTGAGATTCAATGACATGGATAATCATAATATGATTATTAATTATTATGAACTAAGTTCATTAAGCAAAAGAAGTATCATGGAACCAAATAGATATCGCATGTATTAGCAGGAACAAAAAATTGTAATTTCTACTATAAAAACACGCTAGCAATAAAAAAGTACAGCTATTTAGTAGATAAGGACGTCATAATTCTACAATACGAGGTGTCAGACATTACCACCTATGTCTGGAAACTAAATGTTATCCTCACCATATCTTTTGTACCAACCTCAAGCGATTTTACTAGTTAAACTAACTAGTACCCAAATATAGATGTCCAGTAATTGGCCCAGAGATGCAGAAAGAATAGCATGAAATTTAGGGTTATTCAGGAAATAAGACGAGATTTCTGGGACTTGAATTAACTAATTTTGTTTCAATTGAATTATTTTATAATTTAGGTTTCATTTTCCATTAGCATGTGAAATTATATAAGATTCCATGTAATTTTTATTAGGAAGACTTGATAATTATGGAATATATAAAGACTTTCTCCCTTAGTTTTCTATGATTATCCCTCTTCTCTAATTCTTCCATTTTCCTCTAGTTTCTAGGTCTCCTCTTCTTTCCTATATCACTCAGCCAGGATTTGTTAATTATTACACAACCACTGAGAATTTGGCTTGAACTACATAGGCTTATACAGACACACTCTCATGTGCACACAACATCCGATAGAAATCACAGTTTACTACCAATCAGCCTTCACTATTAAGGTTTTGTGTGTGTGTGTGTGTGTGTGGAGGGGTGTAAAGCAAGCTGTAAAAACAATAATCTTTCAATTACCTGATTTTAATGACATTGGGGCATCAGGACAAAAGATAACGAGCGAAAAAGGATTAAAAAGGATGTCCAAGAGCGAAGTTTGTACAAGTGTCAAGTATATTTAGCATCTTTCTGGAAATTCGTGCTATTACTTATCCAAAAGGATGCCTTCAAATTTACAATCTGAATAATGATAAACTGTGCTTATTACATAATTGGTGTTTATGGTATTATAATCAAAGTATCATTTGGAAGACAAATGCAAATTTCACAGTTCCAAGACCATAAATAAAAGGATGCGTAGACATAAACGTACAATAAGTAAACAGACAAAAGATTTCCATAAGAAAAAGAAGAAACTCACCTTGTCTTTAGATAGGGTATCTGGAGGGGATATAACTTCTGGCCTCACATAGTTCTTTCCACGATAAAATAATATAGTACTGCTTGGTTTGATGTCAATCACAATGCCTTTGCTCAGTCGAGCAAGCTCTTCAGCATATTCATGAATTTTCCCTGGCTTGCAAGGTTTGCAAACAACCTTCACAGTTTCATGCTTCTTCCAATGAAGATGCATATTAAGAACAACACCTCCAAATACTCCCCGTCTTCCAACTTGGATATAGTTCTTCTTTTTCTCACCTGTACGTTTTAAGTAGTGCCTCTCTTCCTCAGTTAAAATTTCAGGATCATATGCTTCAGCTGGAGCTTTGGGAAGCTCAAATTTTCTCAACTTCTCAATAAGCCATGCTTCCTTGCGTTTTGCCTGACAAGATTTTATAAAATAATGAAAAATGTTAACTAATAATTATAACACAGAAATAATTCAAACCAAACAAATCTAAATGTATAATGATATTCCTTTTAATTAGTGACGTCAATGAGAAAGCTCAAAACCAGCAAATAGATCAGAGTATATGTTCCTCTCTTTTAAACAGGCAAAAGAGGGAAAAAAATCACTCGCTTTGACTATTCAATCCATGAGGAACGAACAACTTTCTAGTTCCAGAAAAGAATTACAGGTGGCCTCCACGAGAAAAAATCATGATTTATTTGGATGTAAGGCAATTATTCATATAATGATACCCAAAAAAGAATGTTAAAAGATGTAATATATCAGCTATAGCTAAAACATGATAACATACATCGAGTACAATTGAGGCTAAAGATGTATTTCTAATGTTTTGAGTAGAATTAGCAATTGAATAACTTTCCTACCTTCCCAAGTTTGTATATAATCCTAACTTCTGGATTTGGAGAATTCATCTTCTTTTTAGCCTTGAGCCGATATAACCTGAGTTCATTCCTTTTGGCATTCTTTGACTTTTTCACCCTTTTTGTCCCCTTCTTCTCTTCCATCAGTGGCCCATTTCTGTCGCTCTGATTATGAAGAGAAAACCTTACAGTATCACCATCTGTCTTGAGCTCAAATGATGCATTTCTCATGTATCTAACATGTAGCCATTTCCTAATATCACCATGAGACTCGAGCAAAAATCCAGAACGTGTGGATAGTGCCCTACAACTTTGCTGGTAATGAAGGGACTTGGCAAATGCAGAGGCTGTAAACAGCAATGGGATCAGGGGCTCCTTGGGAACTAGACCATAGAACCATACTAAAGAATCCCTGCACAAAGAGTAGATATTATTTCCAAAATGACGTTAAAGCTTGGAACCTACGCTGTCAAAGGCAGTAGGTAAGGCCAGGCATTTTGGCAGTTGAACCGCCCAAGTGACGCTTTTGACCAGTCAAAGGGAGGTTGACTAGTCAAACACCCACAATTTCATCTATTATATAAAGCATAACCCAAAGTATCCATCCGCCGCCTATAGCTGCCTAAACGGCTATTTGAATCGCTTAGTTCTTAATTTGTAATTGAATCAACTGGGTTTCTATTTCCTCAGGTCACAAACAAACAACCAATTTGTTTCAATCTACAAAAGCAAATGCAGAATATACATTTCAAACGACTCCAAATGAAAGTGAAGAACAGTGAAAGAAAATTAGAAATGAACCTTTTGAGAGTTTCTGGGCATGCGCGAATAATTGATGTAATCGAAGCTCTGAAGAACATAGCATAGCCAAAGATATTAATATAAAAGTAAAGAACGATCAATACGAATTGAAATCTCTTGCTCACCAAGAAATCCAATTACAACGCAGCTACAGGAAATTATTATAATTTAAATCGAAAATTAAACCCAATTTCTATTCCAATCTCGCGCCGCAACCTCAAGTTCAGAATAGCTGAATCAATCAAGTTTCCATGGAAGGTTTCTTTGTTTCAATGGAAGGAATTCAATTCCAGCTGATGAAATAATTGTGAATGGACCCCTGCTAAAACCCTAAATTAATTTTTGCCCATTTGTAAAGCCCAAGTTGAGTCCAATTCCTCACTGAATCTGGGCTTATTTAACAGGTTTAAGAAACATTTAAAAATACAAGTAACTTTAGTGAGTGTTTTATAGACCCACCATTTTCAAACTATTTCAATTCCAAAAACTTTTTAAATTTTTGTGTTAAATTAAAAATGCTATTTTTGTCTATACTAATAAAAATTCAAAATTTAGACTTCCATGAGTAGAGATTATAATTTTTTTTTAAATAATTAAATTATCTAAAATACTCTTATTTTATCTTTTAAAATTATTTCATTCATTTCAGAACCTAACAAAAATAATTATATAATAAGAACTCTAATTGACAAACAAAAAATTAATTTTTTTGGGTTAAAAATTATACTTCTAAAATTTTAACAAGTAAAAACTTTTAAAAAAATTATTTGAACAGTTATACTAAGTGTAGCCCTCGTGGATATGGTCTTTTATTTCGAAGCTAGATGTACCCCAAAAGTTGGAATATTTCTCTTGTTGTGGCCACACAGGGTTTTGGAATCCCTGCAATTTGTGTGAGGTTTATTTTTGCCTCTAAAAATTGTGAGTAGTGTTATGTGAATTAGCGTAAAAGAAAAAACCAATGTTTATTTAAATTCCGAACTGAACTAAATCGAAAAATTCAGTTCGGTTGGGTTTTCAGTTTATGTTTGGTTCGAATTTGAATTAAACCTATCGGTTCGGTTCGGTTCGAATTGTGAACTGGAACAGTGAACCAATAAATTTGTGAAATCGTGAACTGAATCGTTCAAACTGAACCGAACCGGGGTTAATTCTTATGAAAAATCAGTTCGGTTCGGTTTTGAACCGAACTCAATCAAAACTTAGGCTAAAAGATTAAAACCGAACTGAACCAAATCAATTCGATTCGGTTCAATTTTAACCGTTCAATTTCGATTGGTTCTTAAGTTTTGGAACCGATCAATTTTCGGTTAAGTTCGGTTTACTCCACAACCGAATCGAACTGACATTTGCCCACCCCTATATAGGGATATATTTTTTATTACCCTAATCCAATTATGGTTTACAAAATAGTTTTTTAATTAAATTAGAAAATACAAAATTATTTCCTAATCATAATAAGAAATAGTTTCCTAATCAAATTAGGATTCACAAAATAATTTCCTAATCAAATTATGTTTTACTAAATGATTTCCTAATTGAATTATGATTTACAAGAAAATTCCCTAATTATATTAAAAGAAATTGAATATTTGTCTTCTAACAAATTAGAAACATAAATTAAATTCTTTTGATATTCAGGAATATAAAAACATTATTTAAATAAATATTTTCTCCCACAACTTTAGCTAAAATGACATCTTTTGTCCCAACTCGCATGAAAAACTCCCATTCATCAAGGTCATGCCATAAATCAATCAACGGTAAGGAAGAACAAACATGATTAATGGCTCTTGAATCAATTATCCAGGATGATAAATGATATTCAATTAATGATTCAATTAAGAGTAAATCATATTTACTTTTGACCTTCTTGTTTTGCTCAATTTCTTGGAGGTAATTCAAACAATTCATTTTCCTATGTCCATCTACATTACAATGGAAACATTTTCCTTTGAGATTAGAAATCTTTGAGCTTTTCTTCTTCTTTTGTTAATTTTACTTCTTAAGCTTTACCTTAACCTTTCCAGTATTTTTCTTCCTCCTCGGTTTACCAAAATGTGAAGATTCAGTAACATTTTCCTCACAGACTTATTATTGTCCTGATACATGGATTCAAATATAGTCAACTCATTCAACAATTGAATGAGGTAATTAGTCATTTTGTTCATAATATAATTATTTTTAAACTTCATAAAAAATTTCGGAAAAGTTTCTATAATTATAGTGACTTAACTAGGTTCGTCAATCCTTCCATCATAAGTTTAAGCAAAGTTGAATTGAATCATCATTTTGAGAAAATGTTCTCAAACTGAAGATCCCTCATTCTTTTGGGGTAGTAGTGGGATCCCTATGGTCGGATCGGTGTCTCGCACAACGGAAGTGGGTCTAACTCATGAATATCAAGAATGGATGTATTTTTAAATATTTAAATGAAATATCATATTTCATTACGAGTGTTTAGGGAAAAATCGGGGATAAAATGGAGTCCGGAAGAATTAAAATGGGAAAAACCGGGTCATGCGCACCTAACGTGCAAACAGTTTGCCCATGCTTGCGCATCTGTCTTCTTGTCTGCGCCACAAGAAATTTTTTTTTCCCTTAATTTTTAAAACCTTAAACGCTTTTTAAAATCACCTAAAATAATTTTAATTTCCAAACAAACATCAACGCTGAAATTACCTACAAGCACTAGCGACAAACAATCTCTATAACCCAAGAGGGGGGGATGAATTGGGTTATGGCCTAAATATGCGGAAATAAAAATCTTTGCTGATTTTCAGTTATTTTACTGATTAAGCTTAAGGTATATTTTCTCTATTGGAATAAATTACCTATATGCAAGTTTCTAATCAATTAGCATGTAATAAATAAAACTTGCGATATGTAAAGAGTTTAAGGGATAGCAAAAATGACACCGTGATTTATAATGGTTCGGCCAACGATGCCTACGTCCACTCTCTCAAGCCGCACTTGAAGCTTTTCACTATCAATCGAGTTTTTGTCGTGGCTCACCTGCAACCAAGAGTTTTACACAAGGTTCACTTCAAACCCTTACACTTTGAGTTTTCTACATAGGCTCACTCACAAACCTTTACAATTACCAAAACAATGAGATTTCACAAACCACAAGTGTTTGAATAAGAAATTTATAAACACACTTGGGCACTCACAGAGATAAAGAAGATTGTGTGAGATGCTTACCCAAGTGATCTAAGCTCACTACAAATGTAAATAAATGTGTAGTGTGTGAGTTTGATGTGTGAGTGTATATGAATATGAAGATTTATGATACACTCTTATTTTTGCCTTAGTGTAATGTATAAAAATGTTCTCTAACATTGTAAAAACAAATTGGGGCTCTATTTATAATAAAATATAAAGCAGCCTTAACTTTCCTATCTAAGACCGGTATGCTAGTCTCCAGACACCGATATGCCGGTCTAGCATAGTAACAGCTCTCAACGGCTATATTACTTTTATAAACATATCCATTAGGCCAGTACGGTAACCGATATGGGGATCGATTTGGTCCTTGCCGGTTCCAGTAAGCATGTCTTACTAATATGCTCATCGGTATGAAAATCGGTATATAGATCGGTATGGTTCTTGCCTGTTTGGCTCGCCGGTTTGATGCATACCGATTCCGGTGTGTATAAAATCCCCAATATGACTGGTATGGTCACCGATATGAAATATGCCAGTTCCAGAGAGCATGCAAAACAGAGCATCTCACCGGTATGGGGACCGGTATATGTACCAAAAATGCATATATGAAGTTTTAAGGCATTTTATACATGAGCCTAATGCATCTAAGTGAATGTGCAGGTTTCCTATGAGCTTATGTACTTAAATAATCAATTCACAATACATTTAGAGTCCTAAGCTAAGACCAATCAAGATTGTCTTCGTTTTGTTGCTAGTCTTCACATTTACGCTCTTCACCACCAATGTGTTTCGACATCTTTTTGTAATGTCTCGCTTATGTGTGTCGAAGACTTCAAGTGTTGACGTCATCAAAATCCATTATGCGATTGTATCGCTAAAAATCTCCCACTTTTTGATGATGACAACTCCCATTAAAACTTGTGAGCTTTGAGAGTCCAAGTAGTTGACGATTTTGCTCCCCTTAAATATTAGCTCCCCCTCAATGTGTGTCTTCAATAAAATGCTACAAAACTTAGACAAACACATTAAAACAAATATGCTCCCCCTTAATACAATGGTGAGGGTTATACAAGTTTTAATCTCATTTCTAATGATTTCTCCCCATTTGACATTATCAAAAAGTGGAAAAGCAAAAACTAAGTTCTAATGAGATACCAATTAAATATGTGCATTATCTGATGAAGTTGGTGCTTGGAGTGTGTTTGGGCCAAATTTGGCCCAAGGGTAATTTCGACCTTTCGCCTCAGACCCACTACTAAATGCACCCCTGGAATCCCCTAACCGAACCCAAAAATATTGTGCAGGCCCAGGCTCGAAGAAACACCATACCCAAAGACCAATACATGAACCCCTATAAATGCCAACTTATGAAACGTCCAGACTCATAACTACCTGCCCATAAACTGCCTCATGACTACCTATAACTGCATCTTCATGACTCGACTGTTACAAGCACCCAAAACGAATGAAAATTAAGGCATTCATGAGTCTCACTTGGAATCGCCTATAAAAGGAACCAAAGTCTAGAAGAGAAGGGGGGTCAACTTCTAGCTCTCCTATTCACAGCCTTGAGACATCCTCAAGTTCACCTCACCTCCGACCGATCGCCCTCACGGCATCTTAGTAAGTCCAATGTAGTATCCAACCTTTGGCTTCCCACTTTATTACTCCTTAGTACCTTCACTGACTTGGGCGTCGGAGTGCCCCCGGCACCCACCACACCGGTGGGCAGTACTCCCGCTCACTGTACATCTTTGTTTTGCAGGATCGCCAGTGCCCCTATACAAAATCTCAATTGTAGACCTGGAGCGAAAATCAGGATCTACAATTTGGCGCCTACCGTGGGGCCCTGGCGATTCATAACGTTGTAAAAATCTCTCAAACTACGAAGTATATGGACCACCTCTTGGACCATTCTACACACTTCCTCCAGTCAATATGAGAATACCCTCATTATTCCCTACACACCCAATCAGCTAAGAAGTATTCTCTAAGACCGTAATCTCTCGGACCAACAACAGGAGCAAGACGCCCCTTTAATGGGACTATATTTCCTACCATTTGCCTTACATAAAGAAGCGATGTATTTAACTTAAGAAGGATGTTCCAGTCGACAGTACCCAAATGAAGACTTGGCACGGACATCCCGGTCAACCTTACCAGGTATGGCTTACACTTTTTAAGAATGTCACAGTAGGTAACAATATGATTCTAAGATATGGGTGTCCCGGACGACACTACGATTTCCAACTTGATAATTGTTTTAAGTGTCCCAGTCGACATCAATATGTGACTTGAGACTTGTGATTGATGTCCTAGTTAGTATTACAATTTATGGTATGAGACATGCTATGGGTGTCCCAGACGACACTTCGATTTACAACTAAGTAATTTTTATGGATGGTTCAGTAGTTATTTGCGATGTTAGGCAATGAATTTGTTGGGGATGTCCCACTCGACATTAGTGTGTTATAGAGGATATCCCAGTTAACATCACTATATGTGTAGCTAGTCCTTTGTTAAAGCTTCCACTCGACTCCCCCACATTATGAGCTTTGACTCCTGTTTAAATCCCCTTCCGACATGATATGGAAGGAGTCTTAACTTGACTTAGGTACCTTTAGGTGGAACATAGCCTAAATTGCCTATAAGACAAAATGGATTGCCAATAACGTCATACTACATGGGGTGATTGTCCTCGGAGAACATAAGAGGGTAGCCAATTCTCCATACGACAAGGTAGTCATCAACTCCTCACTACATCCAAACATTGACATCATCTCTAAACGATGAAGGGTATTATCATCCCTCTGGATGATAAGTGTACCTCCTCCAGACTACATTGATAGAATGTCGTTTGTTTAATAAGATGTGGAAGGATGTTATCTCCAACGAGAGTGGGAGGACTGTATTGTCTTCTTGATAACCTGGAAATGTCTTGTAGACTGAGTGGAGAACCATTTGAACCTCCACCAGGTCCGTTCAATCGTAGACTCATGGATTCTCATCAGATCCAGTAGAGTGGACTCATTGACTTCCCTTTGGTTCAGAAGACAATAGCCTCATGAAAATTCTACATGTCTAGTCTACCATGGTTCTATTGACCTTCACCAAGTCTATGGACCTTTCGGCTAAACAATACCAGGTGACGTGAAATATGTCATATTGCATGCCCATAATTTGAAATCACCACTCGACCAAAAATTGGGCCAGATGTATCTAAATTCTCCATACATATCCAGTTTACACTCGTTAAAAGGCCATTCTGCCACACAAAGCCTGTTGAAACTGGCCCAGCTTAATGCCGAAAGCCAGGGAAACCCTTGAACCACTCCCGATACCTTTAAGGCACCAACCAGTCCACACATCATCTAGCGACCAATCCGCCGACCTACACTCATGAGTCTAAAATACATTGTAGGGCAACCAACCCACGGTCGAATACATGAATAGGTTCGTACCACCCATTGGGATAGAGGGTACCCTATGATGGTTTGTCTAGTGAGAGCTCATTCAAGGCCGACTATTGGCAAGGTGAAGACTTGAAGTTACCTTCACCGAAAAGGTCAATTTTTATGCAATCAAGTGAAACAAACCATGAGAACTGCTCTCAATTTTCTAAGAATACCATCAGTAACAGCATTGATAAAACCCAGAGAACTGAGGATAAAACCCATTCAACACCAAATCCACACGACAATCTTGCACGAAAGTTTCCACTAAAATTAATAATCTCCTTCCAGACAGACACAAGACCAAATTAAAAGCTACACAAATTTGAATGCATATTCTCACAAGACAAGTAGTACCATCATTCTGATGAACTGAAGAGGCGACTGGGTTGGCCAAGTTTGATCAGTCTCCCCATCAGAACACCACGGATACCCAAATCAGAGTTGATACCATCACTGGATCCAAGCAGTTTGTTGTATCTTGAGGTCGATTGATTGGGTGATATTACATTTCCTGGTAGCTCTACTTCAAGTTAACAACTTGTTACTACTCAACTGCTAGTGTTGAACAAGAAGCAGAAAGATCTGGGTTTTCTAATTACCACGCCTTTTACCTCTCAACTACCGTAGTAGAAACCTTACTGGACCCTTTCGCCTCAACGAATCCCTCTCCCACAACTCAATCACAGTCTCGGGAAGTGAAGACGACACGCCAGGTCCAGAAAACACAATTCAATTCGCAAGCCTATAAGCTCCATCAACTACATTACCTTGAACAACACGGTAATGGCTCTGAGAACATGAAGCTTTCAAAGCAGTCCTACCAGGGGGCACGACTCCTAACCAAATTGGGCGACCAGCCCCCCACAGACATACATAGATCTCAGACCAAACTCCAATCGAGCCCATACGACAAATGAAACAGAGCACGAATCGGTAACAGAGATCCCCAAATCGATTCCAGAGAAGCGACAAACCGTTCATCCGACTGCATGTCGAGTCACGCCTCTCCAATAATCCAGCACAATCCGTTCATCTGACTGCTTGTCGAATCACGCTTCTTCAGTGACCCATCACGCCCAGATCAGTTCCAGAAAGAGAAGCGACAATCGGTTCTTCCAAGTACGCCGTCGAATCAGTTCTCACGTCCGTAAGCCCCGTGGATACCTCTCGAGCCGAGGAGATCGCCGACATCATGATGGTCCCCGGCTTGCTGAGCCGGATGAATTTACCTTCGTAACATGGCTTCAAGAGGGCTCAGCTCGATATAACCTCTCTGTCGAGGAATGGGGTGGTGTATAGGACGAGTTTTGAGAGATTGCTTGTGGATATGTAGAGGCCCGGTCCTTGGTCACGAGAAGCATAGCTTTCCAGAAGAAAATGCTTTATTTTAACAATCTGAGGCACGAAATTGAGCCTGCATAATGGAACATGTTTGTCGTATCAAATGTAGGCTGAAACACAAAACTTTTATTGTCGCATGAATAGCTTAGTAAAAGAAACTACACTTTGCCGGATATAGGCCATTCAGAAGCCATAATACAGCACCACTTTGCCCCTAGCCCAGAAGAACCAGTTTCAAAATAGCACATATCACCAGCCCCCTCCATCCACTCACTTCATGGGCCATGGTCACGTTGGTAGGCCCAGCAAGCTAGACAGAAGCAATAAGTTGGCCCTTCAAATATGAAATGTCGACAATTGGACCACATTAAAATCACCTAATCTGCTTTTCCCCCACTCATTCGACAAGACAGAATAGAGTTAGGCACTAAGTCCACTCGACACCATCCAATAATAGTCAAGTGGAGCTCTCTCTTTATTCCAAACTGTATTAACTTCAAGGGCTTGTAGTATCATCCCGTGTGGTCTAACTCGACATAAACAGGATGATAAAACATTTTGTCCATTAAAATCCCAAACGATAAGCTGAATGGCTATCAACCCATGATGAATGGAAAAATCGCCATCTTTCCCTCAGACGACATGAAAGGACCAATTAACTAACCATTATCAAGTTAGGTAGTATGAAGATTCCTAGGGGCCTTTATTAGGACCATTTAATAGTAGTCTCGTGAGCAGGTAGAATGAAAAACCTTCATCTGGTTCAGTCGACTGGGGACATCCCCCATAGACTCATGTCGAGTCAAATTATAGACATGAACTTCTCATGTCGTATGATATAAGCTCATGGCTTCATCAAGTCCAGACGATTGGGGACATCCCCCATAGACTCATGTCGAGTCAAATTATAGACATGAACTACTCATGTCGTATGATATATCTTCCTGGACTCATCAAGTCCAGTCGACCGGGGATATCCCCCAAAGACTCATGTCGAGTCAAGGAGTAGACATGGACTACACATGTCATATGATTTATGTCCTGAACCACCATCTGGTTCAGTCGACTGGGGATATCCCCTAGACTCATGTCGAGTCAAATTTAGACATAGACTTCCTACAGTCCATACGACACATGTCGTATGATATATCTTCCTGGACTCATCAAGTCCAGTCGACCGGGGACATCCCCCAAAGACTTATGTCGAGTCAAGAAGTAGACATGGACTACACATGTCATATGATTTATGTCCTGAACCACCATCTGGTTCAGTCGACTAGGGATATCCCCTAGACTCATGTCGAGTCAAATTTAGACATAGACTTCCTACAGTCCATACAACACATGTCGTATGACAATTATCTTCCTGGCCTCATCAAGTTCAGTCGACTGGGGACATCCCCCATAGACTCATTTCGAGTCAACATGTAGACATGGAAGACACATGTCGTATGACTGATATACTGACCTTCATCTGGTCCAATCGATTGGGTACTTCCCCAATGGCTCTAGTAGAGTCGAGTTCATTATCCCGACCATCATCTGGCTCGGACGACTGGGTACTTCCCAATAGCTCTTGTAGACCCAAGTTGATAACTTGACATTCGTTTGGTTCAATTAGCAGGCAGCATCAACGCTCGAATACAACATTATAATATAGCATCGTCCCAGGCGACTCATGCTTCAAGTACTCTCCAAGCCAATGACTCCTTGACTTAGAGAGTAGGGGACAAATTGTTTGGGCCAAATTTGGCCCAAGGGTAATTTCGACCTTTCGCCTCAGGCCCACTACTAAATGCACCCCTGGAATCCCCTAACCGAACCCAAAAATATTGTGCAGGCCCAGGCTCGAAGAAACACCATACCCAAAGACCAATACATGAACCCCTATAAATGCCAACCTATGAAACGTCCAGACTCATAACTACCTGCCCATAAACTGCCTCATGACTACCTATAACTGCATCTTCATGACTCGACTGTTACAAGCACCCAAAACGAATGAAAATTAAGGCATTCATGAGTCTCACTTGGAATCGCCTATAAAAGGAACCAAAGTCTAGAAGAGAAGGGGGGGTCAACCTCTAGCTCTCCTATTCACAGCCTTGAGACATCCTCAAGCTCACCTCACCTCCGACTGATCGCCTTCACGGCATCTTAGTAAGTCCAAGGTAGTATCCAACCTTTGGCTTCCCACTTTATTACTCCTTAGTACCTTCACTGACTTGGGCGTCGGAGTGCCCCCGACACCCACCACACCGGTGGGCAGTACTCCCGCTCACTGTACATCTTTGTTTTGCAGGATCGCCAGTGCCCCTATACAAAATCTCAATTGTAGACCTGGAGCGAAAATCAGGATCTACAGAGTGCCAATCCGATTTGTACATTTTATTATTTATTAATAAAATAACTACAATTTTCATTTCATACTTAATAATGGTATTGTCATTATGCATATTAGATTGATGTATAGATATGCTAAGAATGACATCGACCTTAGAATAGTTTTGACACTAGGTGTAAACTATTCTTAAAGTAAATATTCATAGTCGTTGGTTTTGGAATACAGTTAAATTCATATAACCTATAAGACTAGCACATGTCGTATATTGGAATTGAAGTTCCAATGGTTTAACGTGATATACCATGAGTTTTGGAAACTCGTATAGACATGTGGGTATTCGTTGAAGCAAATACTGAATGACTCACAGGTGATTCCTAATAGTTGGAAGTACACACCATCGTCAATAGGAATCTTCTCGAGTCGAGTAGCATATGTAATCCTTTGACTATATGATAGCATTGATTTTGTGTGAGATCATCCACACTTAGATGCCATGTATGTCAGAAACCTTTCATGGTCTGGCCTCTAGATGTTCGTTGGGTGTGGACCGATGCACTCAGTAATCAAGTACGAAGCAAGATAGGATCCATCGGCTCATATGTGTACCATAAGGGGTTTAGGTATCCATGTGAGTAAAGTCACGATTCTTAAAGACTTTGGACAAAGCTGATCACCTAGGGTGGATCACATCAGTTGTAAGGAATCGTGGACATGTCGACATGAGATGTGCGCCTCAGAAACTTGACGGTATATTCTATGTTTCCTAAGTTAAACTCGGATAGTCTACGACGGATGGATTGTTAAACATATGTGATAACCTCGATTTGTATAGTTCGGAAAGGTCATTCGTGTTCTTCGCGAATTGGGAGGTGGCCGAATTGCGTACATATTAGCTAGGCTTATATGACGAACGTGTCTGAACTTAGAGAGTCTCAATATTAAGTGTACTCATTGAGCACTTGGGTAGCCGTTTAATTTTGATAAAAGATAATATTCAATATTATAATTATCAACCATGATAATCAAGTGTTATTAGATAACATTGATTATTTACTTTAACCTATTTGGATTAATTGGATTAATTCAAAACTACACAAAAGGGCTTAATTGTAAATTCATAAATATCTCTACCATTTGAAGATATTTTGGTAATTCTAAATTTGTATTAATAGGTGTAAATCTATATGTCTTGATGTAATTAGATTAAATCAAAGTGGTAGACATTGAACTAATCCATTAAGTAAATATTGTCTTGATTTAATTTATTTAAATCAAAGTGGTAGATAATGGGATTAGTCACACCTAATTATGAATATTTTGATGAATTTAATTAAGCATACCTAATATTTGACATGACATTTATTGATTAAAAATTACCTAAGTTTTGCTATAAATAGCAAGCTTTTAGGAAGGTTTTAATTAAGCTTAAGCAACGTAAAAAATTTGTGAAAGCTATACACAAATATTTCTTAGAGAAAAATTAGCATAAGTTAGAGAAGTGTTTATAGGAGCTTGTGAGGTATCTATTACATTTCATCTAGGAGAAATCAAGATTGGATCTTGGAGTGAAGCTTGCTAGCATTGAAATCAAGGTTGAATCTTGAAGAGAAGCTTGCAACACTTTGGAAGTTCTCCCACCATTTCAACAAAGAGAATGAAATTGGATCTTTGCTTCAAGCTTGCTATGTAAGTTTGAAATTCTCTTAAGTTATGAAATATTTATTGGATGCATGATCACATAACTTAATGTTGAAATAAGGCTAATAAATTGTGTTAGGATACTTTAAAAGTATAAACACAACATATTTATAATTAGGTCAAATATATTCATGTTGAACATGAAACAATTAATAAGAGTTTAGAACTCAAGATTAAAAACTTAGAGCTAAGGCTACTATTTTAGAATCACTTGACCACCTTTAGGTGAACTAGAATTGTTCATGAGACATTTCTTAATGGGATTCTAAAATTGGTTTACGATTAGATTCAAAATTTACACAAGTGCGTATTTAGAATAAATTTATGTTTTGAAAAAATATTTGATATTTTGAAAAACTTAATTTTTATTCTATAACATGTGTTGATGTTGGTTTTAATGTTAAAATTAATTTCGGGTGTTTTGAAAGTGTTTAGGAAAGCCGAAAACAATTAAAACAAAAATTTTTCTGCCCAGCACATGCTACAGTGCGCGCGTACCGTAGCGTACTTTCCGCATAGTGCGCGAGGCACTGTAGCGCGCTCGTCGCGTGTCATGCGCACTGATTTTGCTTTGCTTCGTTCTAGAGTTTCCGGACTCCGATTCAGGCCCGATTTTTTCCTATATACTCGTAATGAAATATAGTATTTCATTAAATAATTTTAAAACACATCCATGCTTGATATCTATGGGTCAGACCCATTTTTTCGCTGTATATGACACTGATCCAACCCTTGGGGTTCCACAACTGTCCTAACATTATCAAATGAAGATACCAAAATTTCTAAATATGCACATTTAGCATTTCCCCCTTATGCCATAAAATGTAGAAATCATGCATAGAGCATTTCTCAAATTTTATACCTATGAATACCAATTGAACAATGCATTTTTAATGATTTCTTTCTATTATGATACCAATTAATAAAAAATCAATTATCCATGATTTTCATGAGATAAATTATGCCAATATACATGCATTTCATTTTTGACGAAAAATGTTCAAGGGCAAAAGCATATTCAATGCAAATCAATCAAGTAATCACATATTGATCATTTAATAAAATCAATGTGATACTAGTTGACACTAAATGAGGTTAAATATATGATTAATGCATATAATGATATCAAATGCAAATCGATACCAATAGAAGGTTGATTACTTGCCTATTCACTAATATGCTTCTAATTAATTTTACCAATTTGAAATGGGCATACATATATAATTTGGAGGAAACGGTACCAATGTTTCTGTGAATACAGATTTTACCTTTTACCGTTGTTATTTCTCATTTCTTTTGAGCATTTGGGATCAATTCGTATTTTCTTTAAGATCCTTCCCAAAGCTCTCCCTACAGAATTATCAAGTGCACATTGGTACCAAACCTTTCTTAGGTCTATGAGGGGTAATCTTGATTCCTTGAGAAATCCATGTATTTTTAATCACATTTTTGTTTATGCACTCAAAAATTCGTGTCCCCTTTTATTACATGCATGACATGTGACATTTTCATTGATATCAATATTAGCATGAGAATCAGATGCCTTAACAAAATAATTCTTCAAATATTTTATCTTGATATAAGACTTATATCCTAGTCCTTCTCTATTATAAGCATATTTTTGGGATCTAAATAACATATCAAAATTTTTCTTCCCTAATGTGAATTTTGCTACAATATTTTACAAATCTATTTCCTTTTTGTTTAAAGCAACATTTTCATTCAGAATAGAGTTGCAATCATATATTTTTGAGTTAGATGGCATGTTAGATATTCTATTTTCAAGTTCTAGCTTTTGGTCTTTTAAACATGCATTTTCATCATTTAAACATGCTATTTCTTTTTCATGTTTGGCCTTTAAGCAAATAATATCATTATCTAAAACATGAATTTTATCTATACAAGATGCATGTTCATTTTTAAGTGATGAATGCTCATTTTTAATCAATTAATATTTCTTTTTAAGCATTTCACACAACTCATTTAATCCATTAAAAGCATCAAGTAAATCATTATATTCTTGAGAGTTGTGTACATTTTCTTCTTCGCTTTCAAAGAAGAAATCCTCATCCTCGATAGCCATGAATGCTAGATTTGTCTTTCTTCAATCATTTCCTCGTCGGATGAGCTTGAGTCGCTATCGCTTCAAGTTGAAGTAACTTTCAATGCCTTTTTTTCTTGGATTTTCCTTTGAATCTTCTTAATAGACAATCGATAGCTATATGACCCGGTTTATCACACTCATAGCAAACTATTTTCTTGTGCTTCCGTGGCCATTTTTTTCTTTCTTCTCATCCATTCTTGATTTTCCTTTAAGCTTTACGAATTTGATGAGCTTCTTGAATTTGTTGGTTATTTGTGCTAACTCATTATCACTATTTTCTTCACTTGAGCTAGCATCATCTATTTTTCTTGATTTCAAGGCTAGATTTCTCCTTGTTTTTTTTCTCATATTCCTCATTTTGATCCATTTTGATCTCCAATTCATACTCAAGTAATTTTCTGACCAAATCATCTAACTTTAAGGTGTTCATATCGTTTGTTTCTTTGATAGAGGAGGTATAACTTCTATATTCTTTCAGGAGTGACCTAAGGATTTTCTTCACTTGATCGGTTGGCTCAATGATTTTCCCCAAAGGACCTAGATGGTTTATAATGATTGTGAACCTTAAAATCATGTGATCAATTTCTTCCTCGGATTCCATTTTTAAACTATTCAATTCACACATGAACCATTTGATCTTTGATTCTTTCACTTGGCTTGTGCCCTCATTGACCATTTATAGAGACTTCCATAACTCATGTGCATTTCCAAATTCTGAAAGCTTGTTAATTTGACTACGATCAATGACACATAGAATATGATTGAGTTCTTTAGCATTTGCGGAGCCTTGTGCAAGTTCTGTTGGGGTTTTTGGGTGATGGGGCGCAGCGGAAGCGCGAGTTTGGGCGAAATCGTATTTTAAAACTTTTTCAAAATATCAAATAAATTATTCAATATCTAATATAAATAATTTATTCATATTTCACCTAAACCTATTTATTCAATATCAAATATTGACATAAACATAGTTGAAATTTCGCGAACTTTTACGAAAATCGATTTTCCGCAAAATGACGCAAAACACGTTTTTGACCGAACCGACTACCCGACCCTTATGGAAACTGCCCAGGTCAGATCCAATAGGATCGGGACAGTTGATGGGCTTCCCGAACAGTGACAGATTCACTGTTTGGACGGCTGTCACCCGATTGGCTCAAAACGAAATTGGCAAAAAATTCATGCTTTAAACCAATTTCAACAAGATTAATCTAATTAATCCATCACCAAATGAGTCCCACCATATATGAACAACTCTAGAACAATTCTAGGCTATCTAAGAGTGGATCAATAACTTTAGAATGTCAACAATTCATCAAATGAACAAATTGATTAAATTTGAAACTAATCACACTAATTAATTTCAAATCTACACTTCACACATGCTTATTCTTCCAATATCATCCATCAAAGCCAAAAGCCCCAAATTTTATAACAAAGAATAAACCCTAGATCTCATAAGATCAACAAGAAACTTGAAACAAAATTTCTAAGCTTAGGGAATAGAAGAAATAGCTTAATCCTTTAATTTCCTAAGCCATTTCTTTGATTTTCTTATTTGTTTTTCATTTGATTCATCAAGCAAAATGAAACCTATTTCATCCATGGAGGTTTCGGCAAAATAAGGATGATCAAGAGAGAGAAAAACAATTTTCCCCTTTTATATTAGTGTGGACGAAATTGAGAAGGACAAAATGGGGATTTTGTTGTTTTAATCAAATTAAATCATATTACTTTATAATTATCCAATCAAAATTGGACATAAATAAAGTGTATTAAATACATGCCATTTGGTCCAATTAAAACTCACCATGTATCATTCAATTAATGACAAATGGATAAGGATTAAATTTTTAATTATTTAGTTATTTAACTATTAAATAATTGAACAATTAATTTACACACATATATGTATTTTTATTTACATTAAATAACAAATACATATTTTATGACATGCGTCAAAATCTCATTTGACGAATAATTAATGTGTATCTAATCGTATTATGTATGAAATACAAATACACAATAATTATTAGCGGACAAAATCCCTTGATGCATGTATTTATCGTTTAACCGATTAAACGATCCGGATTAACTCATTTAATCCGGTGAAGTATTATGAATAATCTGTATTATTCATATCGAGTTGCCCAAGTGCTCAACGAGTACACTTCATATTATGAGACTCTCTAAGTTTAGGTTTATCCGTCACGAAATCCAATTTCGTGTCCATAATCCACCCACTCATGGATTATGACGACCACAAATAATCTCGCTAAACTATGCAAGCTGAGGTCATAGCATAAGTATAATCCCTCCATCACAGGCTATCCGTATTATACCTGAGATATAGATCAGAACGTCAAATCCATTCGGTATAATACAGTCGACTTTCAATTTACGATTACGAAATAACACTCGGAACTGGTTTCCGATGTTATACCACAGCCATGGATTTACTAGATCGTAAACACGTGCTGAATGTCTATGCCTTGTACACAGGACTGACAGATCCTATCTTGATACGCACAGGATATCATGAGCATCAGTACACACTCAACGAACAAGCAAATGTATGATCATAACTAGATCATTGATGTGACTGCCATCAAAGTGTGGAGGATAGCTCATATATCCACAGTGGTATCTCAAGTCGAAGGACCACTATGCTCGCTCAACTCGAGAATGTTCATATTGACGTTGGTGTACCATATATTAGGAAACCTTCAGTGAGTCGTTCATTGTCTTATCAAATAAACACCTACATGTCTATACGAGTCTCCCAAGACTCATGGTTCACTGGGATAATGTAGGCACTGTATTTTGTATATAAGTCCCGATGATGAGTCTCGTACGGAGGCACTACTCTTTAGGTTGCGAAAGTCGCGGGAAATAAATGTCGGAAGGGGAAATTCAGAATAAGTATGTCATCGGATTCAATTCACATGTTCACTGCTTTCATTCGTGCTGCGTTCGTGAACACACTCGAACGTCAAGTAGATTGCGGGTGTTCGTGCAATGTTTGAATCGGCGTTCGAACGGTGTTGGTACTTCTGGTTTTGTTGTTAGCCTCACGCCCAAGCCCAATTAGCCCACCAAAACCCACCCAAAAATAATTAAAACATTTAAAACATGTCACAAATTAAAATAATATCCTTCCTAAATTAAATAAATCACATCCCAATTTAAATAATTCACATACCTAAATGAAACAAATCAAATATATTATATTCATTATTTAAACAAATCTTGTTCCCAATTAAATATATGGTTCACTTGTGTGACACTAATTAAATGGCATCTCTTTAATACACAAATCTTATTCCTTTTCAAACAAGAGAAGCCCTAGCAATTGTCTATAAAAGAAACACAATCCAACACTCTCACCGCCTAGTCCATTCACGCATAACACAAGAACAATCACAAAAAAGTTTATCTTCTCATTCTCTCTCTACTGCAGCCGAAACTCATCCCCCTAAACACCCTCCATTACCGAAAATCACACCCCTAAAAAAGTAAGCCTTCACCGAAAATCACCCTTGAAATAACCCCCAATTCACCAAAAATCATAAACAAAAAATAGCAGCCCCAAAATCGCAAAAACAGTAGCCTAAAATCGCAAAATAGTGACAGTAAAACAGCAGCAAAATAGAGGAAACGATGGCTCAAAATAGTGAAGCAGCGAATGAGAGCAGTGGACCGGAGGAGTTGCAGAGCATCAACCCTTCCGACGGCCGTGTAACGCACTTTCGAGAGACGACCTAAAAGGTTAGACTTGAGGACACCCTTCCTTTTATTTATTTTCTTGCTTTATTTTGCATGAGTATTGTGGGTTGGTGCATGATGTGATTTCCGGATGAACGGAATATGTGTTTTCTCTTGTGGTATATCAGATGGAAACCCAGACGTAAATTTCATAGCCGAATCTGAATGGACGGTAGTGCGGTCTATACTCGGGATACAACGCCACGTACCGCTTGAGAGACACACATATTTCGTTTCATCCAACTTTGTGTTTGAACATGATTTAGTCGCTAGTATGTTATTTATGCTTAAGCATGATTTAGTCGTTTTCGCTTTACTTTCTGCACATTATTTATTTGTATTGATGATTTAGTGCACATGGGCTTAGTATGTTGGTATAAAGGTTCTCTATTTGAGGGAAGAAAAGTCCAAAAGGTTACCTTTACGATAATACTTTGTCGCGCCGGATGGAGTATGTTTGATTGAATGTGAGATATGTTTAATCGAGCATACGAGGTCCTATATTATTGTTGTCTTTATTTTATATGCACGGTAACATAATGCGCATGGGCTAACTAGGGTGGATTAAAGGTCCTCTATTAGAGGGAAATGCCTGAAGGCCACCTTTACCACGATGTTTTACCGCGTCTTTTATTATGTCATTTACCTTTTGCATATCATTGCTTTATTTATGCATGCATTACATTCTAGTGCGTATGGGCTAACTAGGGTGGATTCAAGGTCCTCCATTCGAGGGAAAATGCCTAAAGGCTACCTTTACCATGATGTTTTGCCGCGCCGGACGAGGTACACCTGATTGAATGAGAATGAGTTCAATCGGGCATACGGGGTCCTACATTGTGGATTTGATTATCTATGTATGTGTTGTGTCGTCTATCATGCATCAGGACTTGTCCCATTCGAACGCGTTCTCGAACGCTATACGAACGCGAACCTTCTGTTTACCGTTCGAACACGTTTACGAACGCTACTCGAACGCGCATGTGTTTTCTTTGTTTTATCATGCATCAGGTCTTGTCCCGTTCGAACGCATTCTCGAACGCTATACGAACGCGAACCTTCTGTTTACCATTCGAACACGTTTACTAACGCTACTCGAACGTGCACGTATTTTTTTTTATCATGCATCGGGTCTGGTCCCGTTCGAATGCGTTCTCGAATGCTATACAAACGTGAATCTTCTGTTTATCGTTCGAACGCGTTTACGAATGCTACACGGACGCACATACACTGAACTGAGTCATTTTCATCACATTTCATGCATGATTGCTTCTTGGGTGATTTCTCTTGCATTATGTAATTAACCATGCCATTCCATTATTGACACTTTTGATGTTATCATCCATTTGTATTCCCGCATTCATCTATTTGATGTGTTCGCAAGATTGTGTTCAAGCATGATTAGGTCGTTAGGATGTTACTGGTTTCTCAAGCATGATTTAGCCATTAATATGTTATTCCTCTATGCATGATCTTGTTATATCCTTTCGTAATAGGTATTTCTTTATGTTTATGTTTAGGTTGTTATTTATTTTTCGTGTTTGATGATTCAACATGTTCATGAGATTATTGTGTGATATCGTATGTTTGCCGTTATGATGATTCATTTTATACATGCAAACTTAGAAGTAGATCATCCTTGGAAATATACGTTGCTTAGGCTTGTTTAGATTATTGCACAAATCATATCATTACAAGTGGCATAAGTAAGAGACCATTCCAAACCCAATGGTTTGAGGTCTTCCCTTGCGAGGGGTGAGTGAGACCGTAAATCATTTTCTCGGTTCACACCGGGTGGCGACTCCATGTTATTTCTCCGGTTTAGTTCCCCCGTGGGCTACTCCGTACTCCCGACCGGGCCGCGAACCCGGAACAGCGTCGTCCAACATCTATGTCCTACAGATAAACCATCGGACCAAATCACGATATACGACATGTACTGGTCTCAGCGGATTTTACTAACCGATCCATGTTAGCAAATCTTGATCAGGAACTTTATTTAAGGATATACAACTAGTAGTGCGCTTCCCAATGTCAATTACAAACTACGTTGTAACTGCGCACTATACTGTAAATCCTAGGGTCTTTGTCTAATATACACGTATCACTCAACAGATTCAGTTTCGATCTAATCGTAATCAGATATCTAATCACAATTAGATCGAATAAGTGTATAAAAGACAAAGGTGCTACCATTAAAATTAGTAATATTATGGAAAATATAATTGTTCGTATTCATGAATCGGACATAAATACGATCCAGATTGGCACTCCGAGCCCCAACCCTAACAAGTTCCTCATCGGTCCACTCACTATGGGGCTTAGGAATCTCCACACCATTACTATCCCTCTTCATTGGCATTCTTACACCTCGTATGATCACTTTGAAGGATTGTGCATCTATGGTTAAATTGTAGTTAAGAAACCTCATCTTCCAATAGTTATAATCAGTTATGTTGAAGAAAGAAGTTATTGTAATTGAAAATCCCTCAGCAAGATTTGACGAGTTTCTTGTAGAAGTCATGATCGTTTTCTCAGATGGTTAAGTCTTTGTTGAGAAAACCTCGCTCTAATACCAATTGAAATTACCTACAAGCACTAGCGACAAACAATCTCTATAATCCCAAGATGAGGGTGAATTGAGTTATGGCCTAAATATGCGGAAATAAAAATCTTTGCCGATTTTAAGTTATTTTACCGATTAAGCTTAAGATATATTTTCTCTATTGGAATAAATTACATATATACAAGTTTCTAATCAATTAGCATGTAATAAATAAAACTTGTGATATGTAAAGAGTTTAGAGATAGAGAAAATGACACCGCGATTTATAGTGGTTCGGCCAACGATGTCTACGTCCACTCACTCAAGCCGCGCTTAAAGCTTTTCACTATCAATTGAGTTTTTACCGTGGCTCACCCGCAACCAAGAGTTTTACACAAGGTTCACTCCAAACCCTTATACTTTGAGTTTTCTATGTAGGCTCACTCACAAACCTTTACAATTACCCAAACGATGAGATTTCACAAACCACAAGTGTTTTGAATAAGAAATTTGTAAACACACTTAGGCACTCACAAAGATAAAGAATATTGTGTGAGATGCTTACCCAAGTGATCTAAGATCACTACAAATGTTAATGAAGGTGTAGTGTGTGAGCTTGATGTGTGAGTGTATATGAATATGAAGATTTATGATACACTCTTGTTTTTGCCTTGGTGTAATGTATATGAAGGAACTCTAACATTGCAAAAATGAATTGAGGCTCTATTTATAATAAAATACAAAGCAGCCCCAACTTCCATGTTTGAGATCGGTATGCCGGTCTCCAGACACTGGTATGCCGGTCTGGCATAGTAACAGCTCTCAATGACTACATTACCTTTATAAATATATCCGTTAGGTTGGTATGGTAACTGGTATGGGGACCTATTTGGTCCTTGACGGTTCCAGTAAGCATGTTTTACTAATAGGCTCACCGGTATAGAAATCGGTATATAGATCGGTATGGTCATTGCCGTTTTGGCTCACCGGTATGTTGGCTGGTTTGATGCATGCCGGTTCCAGTGTATATGAAATCCCCAATATGACTGGTATGGTCACCGGTATGTCACCGGTATGAAATGTGCATGTTATATAGAGCATGCAAAAGAGAGCATCTCACCGGTATGAGGACCAATATGTCGGTCTCTATACCAAAAATGCATATATGAAGTTTTAAGGCATTTTGTACATGAGCCTAATGCATATAAGTGAATGTACATGTTTCCTATGAGCTTAGGTACTTGAATAATCAATTCACAATACATTTAGAGTCATAAGCTAAGACTAAGCAAGATTGTCTTCGTTTTGCCGCTAGTCTTCACATTCACGCTCTTCACCACCAATGTGGTTCGATATCTTTTTGTGATGTCTCGCTTTTGTGCGTCGAAGACTTCAAGTGTTGACATCATCAAAATCCATTACGCGATTGTGTCCCTAACAAAAACATGTTATAAAACAAACATATATATATTTCTTTGAATAAAAACACAAAGCAAAATAGAATCCCATAATGAAATGACACCCAAATGTGGTCAAGTGATTCTAAAATGGTTGTCATACCTCCAAGTTATTATCTAGAGTTCCAAACTCTAATTTTATGTTTATGTCCAACATAAATATTTTGACCCAATCACAAGCATATTGTGTTTATGTTTCTAAAACATCCAAACACAATTCATTAGCCTAATTTCAACATCAAGCTATGTTATTATGTATCTAATACATAATACAACACTATATGTTTCACTAATGATAACTCACTAATGAAAAATATAGCTTTAAAGAAGATCAAACTTACCTAGTAAGCTTGATTCCAATATCAAATCTTCACATTGTTGAAATGTTGTAGAGAATTTCCAAAGTTAGCAAGTTTGACTAGGGGTGAGCACCGGTTCCGGGCCCGGAACCGGTTGGAATCGGACCGAAAATCCAGGTTTGGAACCAAAACCGATTGTAACCGGTCCGGTTCCAGTTCCAAATACATGGAACCGATTTTAAATCGGTCCGGTTCCTGTTCCAGAACAACCGGAACCGGAACCGGACCATAGAACCGGAACTGGAACCGGATTTAGAACCAGATTCATTTCTTGTTTAATTTTATGTTTACTTCTATGACTAGTTGATCATTGCGTGTAATTATAATGATGCTATTGTGTTGTGTTGTTGAGATTAAGGAGGAGCTGGGAAGGAGTTTCTATGAAGATATGCGGCATCCTTATGCAAAATATAGTAATATTATCAATGAGTGCGGGACAAATGCTAATAATGATTATTATTGAGATACTGTGCAGAGTTACAAAATGGCAGTAACTAAATTCCAAGAGAGACTGCGAAGCTGGAGCAATAGGGAGTTCAGTAACAAACAGAGGAATATGCGAGAGTTAAGCAATAGGCTGCAATGGATAAAAAAAAAGGGTAGTTCACTTTATCTATGTTAGTAACAGAGAAGGGAAAAAAATAGGGTAATTCGGAACTGGACCGGAACTGGACCGGAACCGAATAATAGGGTACCCTATTTAATTGGGTAGGTTCCGGTTCCACTTAGTTAGGAACCGATTTTTTCCGAGTAGGTTCCGGTTCCATGCGGAACCGAAACCGAAACCGGTTTTGCTCACCCCTAAGTTTGACTCCAAAATCCAATCTTGATTCCAATGCTAACAAGCTTCATTCCAAGATTCAATCTTGATTTCTCATTGTTGAAATGTTGTAGAGAATTTCCAAAGCTTCTATAATTTCACTTCTTTTACTTAGGCTAAGATTTCTAAATCTTGCTTGTTTTATATTTCACAAGCTTAAATTTCTTAAGCTCAAACTTAATTAAAACATTGCTCAAGCTTACTATTTATAGCAAAACTTATTCAATTTTTAATTAATAAAAGTCCTAATCAAATATTAGGTAGACTTAATTCAATATGTAAAATTAGGTGTGACTAATCACCTTTGTCTATCACTTTAATTTAATCCAATTAAATCTAGACAAATATTAGCAAATGAATTAGTTCATTGTCTACCACTTTGATTTAATCCAATTAAATCAAGCCAAATACAAATATAATTACATATTTATAATTATCAAAATAACCTCCAATGGTAGAGATATTTAGGAAATTACAACAAAGTCCTTAGTGTGATTTTGGATTAATCTAATTGGGTCAAAGTAAATAATCAATGTTATCCAATAACACTTAATTGGCCAAGACTTCATTTTCATTCCCCTTAATTTCGATTGTCATTCCAGTCTTTATTTCTCCGGTGTAGAGTGGTCCGGAAGTTCTTCATTCTGATTTTGTAAGGCCGAATTTTTCTCCTGCAAGTCCATCAGTTTTGGCTGAAGTTGTACTGGCATCCTCTGAGGGTCCAAGTTAGCAATTCGAAGATGTTACTGGAACATCAGGTCAAGCTCAACACACCAGAAGCGAGAACACTTCGGGTTGACAGTTCCAGAGTTGAAGGGTTATTTTCTAAATCAGCCTTTGGCACTCCGGATCATTCTCCTGGAGCAGTTCCTCCTTTACAAACAAGAACATCAACTTCTCCAGTGTCTAGAATGCTCGGTGTCATTCCCAGTTTACAAAGGAAGACAGTAAATGGAATGCTTCCAAAACTCCGGAAAAAGAAACTGCTCTGAAAGTTGCAAAAATGTCTGAATCCATTCCTGCTTCGGTTGTGCAAGCATGTATTTAAGTTTTTACTTATTTACTTATCTTTTTGTTCATTTTCTAGGTGTTAGTTAGGAGACGATGATGGGAACTCCCATTGCTGCTGATATTGGGGAGAAATCAATGCCCGAAGCAACTAGTGAAGGGCATTCGATTCCAATTGAAAAAGAGATTCTCGTTTCTATTCATTTTATTACAGGGGGCGAGTTCATCAGGGGCAGGTGGAGCATCAAATGTTGCGGAGGAGAGTTTTGGGGAAGATGAGCCAACTTTAATATTTGCTCGCCCCCTCGTAGTGAAAGATGGGGATTCAGAGATATGGAGATCAACATTCATGAAGCCAGACCGAGCGTTTGTACAAAGGAGTGAATCACTCTGGGATGACGCTATTGTATATTTTGAAGTTCTTAATGGGCTTTATACCCAAAGGGATGAACCTTGTCTTCGAAGCCGAAGCCAAGAAGACCTTGATTTCTCTATTGCACATGCTATGATGGTGGTGAGTATTTTTGTTAAAAATTTAATGCTTTTATAAATAAAGAATTTACTTAATATATGTTGTGCAGGCTATTCAAGACACATGCTATGATGGTGGTGAGTAGTTTTGCTCACCCCTTAATTATTAACCTTCCAAGTAGGACTCGAGATAATTTAGAAACTAGGGATGCTTGGTTGAATCTTCGAGAACTTTGGATCATGACGAATGCATTTTCTTCATTAATTCTATTTGGGTGATGTATTTCATAATCAGGCTATTGTTTTGAATTTTGATTATTTATTCATAACAAGTATTCACATTAAACTGTTAGAATTTTTTTTTAATATTTTATATATGACCTTATAATATTTATTTATATTTTAAAAGTCCTATAGATATATTTTCGAACTTATTTAATTTTTTGACCATTTTAATTGATTTTTGAAATTTGTTATGCTTTTGTTATTTATTTAAATATAATTGATCATGGTTTCGAGTCGTGACATTTTCTCACCCGGAATCTCTAGTGAACATTATTGGCGACTTGGTCGCGTAATTGGATTTTGATGATGCAACAAGAAATAAGTCTTCGACGCGCAAATACGAAGTAATACAAAAAGATGCCGAAGCGTAATGTGGTGAAGAGCGAGAATGTGAAGACTTGCGGCAAATCGAGATAATCTTACGAAGTCTTAGCTTATGGCTCTAATTGTTATGTGAATTGTAAAATTCAAGTGCCTAAGCTCATAGGGTTTAGGGTTGTGAGTGCCCAAGTGTGTTTTAAATTTTCTTAAACAAAAATACTTGTGGTTGTGAAATCTCATCCGTTGGGTAGTTGTAAAAGGTTTTTTGGGTAAGCATATGAACAAAACTCAAATTGTAAAAGGTTCGGAGTGCACCATTGCGGAAAACTCTTGGTTACGAGTGAATCACGGAAACATGATTCTAGTGGAAATCTTCAAGCAAGGCTTGGGGGAGTGGACGTAGGCACGTTTGGCCGAACCACTATAAATCTCAGTGTCGTATTATCTTTCCCTATATTTTTACATATTGCAAGTTTATTTATGTTTATGCTTATTGAATAGAAAACTTGCATAAAGATTATTAATTGGAATAAAGAAAATTAGCCTAAGTGTCCATTTGATAATAAGAGCTAAAAATCGGTAAAGATTTATTAATTCCGCATTTATAGCGATAACCCAATTCACCCCCCTCTTGGGTATAGAGATTCTTTGTCGCTATTGCTTGTAGGAAATTTCAGTTGGTATCAGAGCGAGGTATTCTCATCAAAAACTTAACCGTCTGAGAATAGATCATGGCTTCTACAAGCAACTCGTCAAATCTTGCCGAAGGATTTTCAAAAACTAGACCTCCGTTTTACACCGGAACGAACTACAATTATTGTAAGATGATAATGTTGAATTATCTCCTTGCCGTTGATCCGTAATCTTATTTGGTTATCACACAAGGTGCAAAAGGACCAACGAAAAATGATAGCAATGAGGTTGAGATTCCGAAGCCAAGTTTAGAATGGGATAGTGAGGATTTAAAACAAGCCTCACAAAATGCTAAGACACTCAACCAACTTCTATGTGCCATTGATCGGGATCAAATAAAAAAACTTCTGGAGTGTGGAAACACATATGATTTGTGGAAGTCTTTGGAAATGATCAACGATGGCATAAGCAAAGTAAAGGAATCGAAGATCAACCGGTACATGTGTGAATTGGACAACTTCAAAATGGAATCCGGGGAAGAAATTGATCACATGATTTCAAGGTTTACGGTCATCATCAATCATTTGGGCACCTTGGGAAAAGTCATTGGGCCATCAGATCAAGTGAACAAAATATTGAGATCACTCCCTAAAGAATATAAAAGCTATAACGCCTCCATCAAAGAAGCAAACAACATGAATACCTTGAAAATGGATGATTTAGTCGGTAAATTAATTGAATATGAATTGGAGATCAAGATGGATAAAAAAGAGGAAGATGAGAAAAGGACAAGGAAGTCATTGGCATTAAAAGCAAGAAGAATAGACGACTCAAGCTCAAGTGATAGTGATAGTGATGATGAGTTAGCTCAAATAAACAAGAACTTCAAGAAGCTCCTCAAATCCTTAAAGCAAAAAGGAAAATCAAAAGTGGATGATAAGAAAGAAGAAAAAGGACCGCGGAAGAACAAACAAATTATTTGTTATGAATGCAACAAACTGTGTCATATAGCTATGGATTGCCCATTGAGGAAAATCAAAGGAAAATCAAAGAAAAATGCAATGAAAGCAACTTCAACTTGTAGTTATAGCGATTCTAGCTCATCTGAGGAGGAAGAGGTCCAAGCCAAAGAAAGAACAAACCTAGCATTCATGACCATCGAGGATGAGGATTTCTTCTTTGAAAATGAAAAAGAAGAAGAAAGCGAAAGAGAAGAGGTACACAATTCTCAAGACTATGATGATTTACTTAATGTCTTTAATGGATTAAAAGAATTGTGTGATGTGCTTAAAAGAAATTAAAATTGATTAAAAATGAGCATGCTACAATTAAAAATGATCATGCATCTTGTATGGATAAATTTCATGTTTTAGATAATGAGATAATATGCTTAAAGGTCAAACATGAAAAAGAGATTGCATGCTTAAATGATGAAAATGCATGTTTAAAAATGAAAAAGCTAGAACTTGAAAATGTTATATCTAATATGCCATCTAGCTCTAAATCATGCAATTGCGAATCTATTTTGAATGAAAATGTCTTATTAAACACAAAAATTATAGATTTGTAAAACATACTTAGTAAATTCACATTGTGACATAAAAATTTTAATATGCTTATTGGATCCCAAAAATGTGCATTTAAAAGAGAAGGATTATGATATAAGCCTTACATTAAGAGAAAATTTTTGAAAAATTATTTTGTTAAGGCATCTGATTCTCATGCTAAAAATATTGCCATCAATGAAAATGTTACATGTCATGCTTGCAATAAAAAAAGGGACATAAATTTTTTGAATGCATGTCCAAGAATGTGATTAAGAATGCATGGATTCCTCAAGGAATCAAAATTAACCCCAATGGACCTAAGAAAGTTTGGGTACCAAAGTGCAATTTATAAATTTATAGGGGGAGCTTTGGGAATGGATCTTTAAAGAGAATTGCAAAATTGATCCCAAAGGCTCAAAGAGATGAGGATTCGCAACGGTAAAGGTAAAATCTGTATTCACAGAAACATTGGTACCGTTTCCTCTAAATCATATATGTATGCATATTTCAAATTGATTAACTTATTTTTTGAAGCATACAAAGTGATTAGGCAATGTATTTAACTTTCTATTGGTATCAATTGTTCATTTGATATCATCAATTGCCTAAATCATACATTTAAACCCCTTTTCATATCAATTGGTATCACATTGAATTTATTGAGTTAAATTTCTTGTATGTGAATACTTAATTGATTTGCATTAAAAATATTTTTTTCATGTAACATGATTGAATGAAGTGTATGCATATTGACATAAATGAAAAGCATGGATTTTTGATATTTAACAAATTGGTATCATGAAATGTATTGAGTTATTTTAATTGGTATCAAATTTTTGGAAGCAATTATGCTTAAGATGATATTTAGTCAAGTGAAATCATTGAAATTTTTTTTTTGGTATCATTGGTATAAATTTTTAGAAACACATTATGCATGATTTCAAAATTGAAATGGCAAAAAAGGGGAAATGCCAAATGTGTAATTTTTTAAATTTTGGTATCATTATTTATGCACATATGTAATTTTTTGGTATCTCATTTAGCACTAAATTTTTGATTCTCCACTTTTTGATAATATCAAAAGGGGAGAAATCATTAGAATGAGATTAAAACTTATTTTACCTTCACCCTTGGTTTAATGAGGAGTGATTGTACTAATGTGTTTGTCAAGTCTTATAGTGCTATCCTGAAGACAATCACACATTGAGGGGGAGCTTATATTGAGGGGGAGCAAAATCGTCACCATTGCGACTCCTAGAAGCTCACAAGTCTAAACAAGTTTTAAGGGGTTGCCATCATAAAAAAGAGGGAGATTGTTGGCGACTTGGTCGCGTAATTAGATTTTGATGATGCAATAAGAAAGAAGTCTTCGACGCGTAAATACAAAGTAATACAAAAAGATGTCAAAACACAACTGGTGAAGAGCGGGAATGTGAAGACTTGCGGAAAATCGAGATAATCTTGCGAAGTCTTAGCTTATGGCTCTAATTGTTATGTGAATTGTAAAATTCAAGTGCCTAAACTCATAGGGATCATGCACATTCACTTAGATGCATTAAAACCTTCATATCTGTATTTTGGTACTAAGACCGGTATACCGGTCTCTTACCGGTGTCCATACCGGTGAGATGCTGAGGATTGCAAGGCTACTGGAACCAGCACAACCCAAATCGGTATCCATACCGGTCCCATACCGGTGAGCCCAACGGCTAGTTCCCTTACTAGAACCGGCATGACCTAAACCGGTCTACATACCGGTGACCATACCGGTTAAGCTTTTCATTATGCACACATACTGGAACCGGCACGGACCATACCGGTCCTCATACCGGTTAGCATACCGGCCTAACGTATACTTGCTCAACGGTAATAAAGTCGTTAGTATCCGTTGAAGTCCCAGACCGGCATACCGGTGACCATACCGGTCTCAGCAGAAATTTGGGACTGCTATTCATTTTTCTATATAAATGAACCCCAACTCATTTGCCTTGGTTAGAGACTTGATACACATCTTCATACACATTCTCTAAGGCAAAAACAAGAGAGCTATTACACCTTCATAATCAAACACTCTCAAGCTCACACACTCACATTCATATCATTTATGAGTAAGCTTAGAACACTAGGGTTTGTAACTCACACAATCTTCATTATATTTGTTAGTGCCCAAGTGTGTTTTAAATCTTCTTATACAAAAACACTTGTGGTTGTGAAATCTCATCTGTTGGGTAGTTGTAAAAGGTTTTTTAAGTAAGCCTACGAACAAAACTCAAATTGTAAAAGGTTCGGAGTGTACCTTTGCGGAAAACTATTGGTTACGAGTGAATCACGGAAACTCGATTCTAGTGAAAATCTTCAAGCGAGTCTTGAGGGAGTGGACGTAGGCACGTTTGGCCGAACCACTATAAATCTTTGTCGATAATCCAATTCACCCCTCCTCTTCGGTATGGAGATTCTTTGTCGCTATTTCTTGTAGGAAATTTGAGTTGGTATCAGAGCGAGGTATTGTCATCAAAAACTTAACCGTCCGAGAATAGACATTGGCTTCTACAAGCAACTCGTCAAATCTTACCGAAGGATTTTCAACAACTAGACCCCTGTTTTACACCGGACGGACTACAATTATTGGAAGATGAGAATGTTGAATTATCTCATTGGCGTTGATCCGCAATCTTATTTGGTTTTCACACGAGGTGCAAAAGGACCAACGAAAAATAATAGCAATGTGGTTGAGATTCCGAAGCCAAGTTTAGAATGAGATAGTGAGGATTTAAAATAAGCCTCACAAAATACTAAGGCACTCAACCAACTTCTATGTGCCATTGATCGGGATCAAATAAAAAAACTTCCGGAGTGTGGAAACGCATATGATTTGTGGAAGTATTTGGAAATTATCAACGAGGGCACAAGCAAAGTAAAGGAATCGAAGATCAACCGGTACATGTGCGAATTGGACAACTTCAAAATGGAATCCGGGGAAGAAATTGATCACATGATTTCAAGGTTTACGATCATCATCAATCATTTGGGCACCTTGGGAAAAGTCATTGGGCCATCCGATCAAGTGAAGAAAATCTTGAGATCACTCCCTAAAGAATATAGAAGCTATACCGCCTCCATCAAAGAAGCAAACGACATGAATACCTTGAAGATTGATGATTTAGTCGGTAAATTACTTGAATATGAATTGGAGATCAAGATGGATAAAAAAGAGGAAGATGAGAAAAGGACAAGGAAGTCATTGGCATTAAAAGCAAGAAGAAGAGACGACTCAAGCTCAAGTGATAGTGATAGTGATGATGAGTTAGCTCAAATAAACAAGAACTTCAAGAAGCTCCTCAAATCCGTAAAGCAAAAAAGAAAATCAAAAGCGGATGATAAAAAAGAAGAAAAAGGAATGCGGAAGAACAAAAAAATTATTTGTTATGAATGCAACAAACCGGGTCATATAGCTATGGATTGCCCATTGAGGAAAATGAAAGGAAAATCAAAGAAAATGGCAATGAAAGCAACTTCAACTTGGAGTGATAACGATTCTAGCTCATCAAAGAGGTCCAAGCCAAAGAAAGAACAAACCTAGCATTCATGGCCATCGAAGATGAGGATTTCTTCTTTGAAAATGAAAAAAGAAGAAGAAAGCGAAGGAGAAGAGGTACACAATTCTCAAGACTATGATGATTTACTTAATGCTTTTAATGGATTAAAAGAATTGTGTGATGTGCTTAAAAAGAAATTAAAATTGATTAAAAATGAGCATGCTACAATTAAAAATGATCATGCATCTTGTATGGATAAATTTCATGTTTTAGATAATGAGATAATATGCTTAAAGGCCAAACATGAAAAAAAGATTGCATGCTTAAATGATGAAAATGCATGTTTAAAAATGAAAAAGCTAGAACTTGAAGATGTTATATATAATACGCCATCTAGCTCTAAATCATGCAATTGCGAATCTATTTTGAATGAAAATGTCTTATTAAACACAAAGGTTATAAATTTGCAAAACATACTTAGTAAATTTACATTGGGACATAAAATTTTTAATATGCCTAAGGCAAAAACAAGAGAGCTATTACACCTTCATAATCAAACACTCTCAAGCTCACACACTCACCTTCATATCATTTAGGAGTGAGCTTAGAACACTTGGGTTTGCAACTCACACAATCTTCATTATATTTGTGAGTGTCCAAGTGTGTTTTAAATCTTATTATACAAAAACACTTGTGGTTGTGAAATCTCATCCGTTGGGTAGTTGTAAAAGGTTTTTTGAGTAAGCATACGAACAAAACTCAAATTGTAAAAGGTTCAGAGTGCACCTTTGCAGAAAACTCTTGGTTACGAGTGAATCACGGAAACTCGATTCTAGTGGAAATCTTCAAGCGAGGCTTGGGGGAGTGGACGTAGGCACGTTTGGCCGAACCACTATAAATATCGGTGTCGTATTCTCTTTCCCTATATTTTTACATATTGCAAGTTTATTTATGTTTATGCTTATTGAATAGAAAACTTGCATATAGATTATTAATTGGAATAGAGAAAATTAGCCCAAGTGTCCATTTGGTAATAAGAGTTAAAAATCGGTAAAGATTTATTAATTCCGTATTTATAGCGATAACCCAATTCACCCCATGTTGGGTATAGAGATTATTTGTCGCTATTGCTTGTAGGAAATTTCAAACATGTGTATAAGCATGCAAATAATGTGGCTCACCCTTTCAACTCATTTAGCTTAGCTTTGCGTTTGGGTATTTTTATTGTTTGGATGGAGGATTATCAATATGAAATCGATTCTTTCCTGTAATTTATTTTCTTGCAATGCATTTTCCTCGGAAAGAAAGTAGTGTAGCGGTAGATTTACACCGCATCATTGTCACTTCACCACCAAAAGTGCTTCCGAGAATCTTTAGCAAAAAATAAAAATAAAAATAAAAAAACAAATCCCTAACAATTTTTTTTTTTTTTAATATGTAACATTAACTTTCATTAATCAGTCAAACATACAGACGTACACTTTATCATTCTCAATTATCAACAACAATATTCCTTCTTACTTTATGCAACATTGAAGTCAACAAAAGAACAAAAGATACAAGGAAAAACAATTACACTTTAATCCAACAAAAAACACTTTACTGGGACCCAAACACCTCATTAGCATTAGCAATTAGCATGAGATCTTTTCCAGGATTTGAGCTGCTTCCTTCATGGAAGGTCTCTTGTGCGGTACAAAAGAAGCACAACTAAACCCTAATTTAAAACAAGCCAACATAGCATCTTCATTGCTCTCCACGTCACCCCTAATAGCCACGTCAACCATCCTCAAAACCCTAATCTTCTCCTCCGGAACTGAACCCAACTCCCTCTCTGACAACACTCTCCCTGTGAGAAGCTCAAGCAACACTATCCCAAATGAATACACATCCCACTTAGGGTTTGGCTTGAGTGTCCTTAACAACTCCGGCGCTTGGTACGGTGACATTGAGCCAACACCAGTACCGGACGAGCCAGCGGCTGCATAAGGGCTCGAACCAGTGGTAATTGCATGGTGGTTTCCAAAGAGCCGGTCGGTTGAATTGGTTGCTTTGTAGCTTGTGTTGTTGTTGGTGTTAATATTGTTGGTGGAAACAAGGCGATCTAAACCTAGATCAGTTATTAAGGGTTCCATTTCTGAGTTAAAGAGAATGTTGCTAGGTTTAATATTGCCATGCACGTGTTTCTTCTCGTGGATGTAGGCCAGTCCTCGAGCTACTCCTCTTGCTATCTTGAGCCTTACTTCAAGAGGTAGATGCAATTGGGATGATGAGCCTGGTTTCCCTGAAATTTAGAAAATAAAATTAATTAAACTCTCTTATATATACATGTTTGTTATCAATGAATATCATTAAAGGTTTTTGATGGAACAGAAACTTGAAGATAAATGAAATCATATATAGTTTCTATAAATATCTACTATTATTAATATAATAAAGTCCCATAACATATTAGAATTTTAACACTATTTTATGCTAATATCTTAAAAGGATTGAATAAGCAAATCAAATTCTAACGCGAAATAAAATAAAATAATAAATTGATCACAATATTTGACAGGGATCTTGAGATGTCTTTATAAAGTGTTGAGACTTTCAATTAATTGAAGTATTTTTTGGTGCAATTAGGGTCATGGTAAGAACAAAATTATGAGGGATCATGTTTTGAAATTAGGCAACCCTAAACTGCTAAATCAAATAATATATGACTAATTAGATGATGGTTGAAAATAAAAAAAAATTATATATATATTTAATTTGAAAATTAAGATTCAAAAATAAAAATAAATTTGAGGACGATCCAATTATTGGAAGCTGAAACCCACTCACCTCATATTTCTTTTCTTTTTTTCGCTAACTTCGAAATGATATGTACTCAAAACGATAATCACCTCATATTTCTTTTTTTCGCCAACTTCGAAATGATATGTACTGAAAACCGACAACTATAGTCTAAATTAAGGACTTATAAAAACAACTTGTATAGAATCAAAGATAAAAATGGTTTTACTGTTTTTGTTCTTTGTACGACCAATTAGGAATATTTAATGTTTAATTAAGTTTGTAATGAGTATTAGACTAATAGTAAAAGAATCAATAAAATTTATTTGAAATTTATATTAAATAAATCATGATAATTAATTTAATATTTAACACAAATTCATCTCCTGGAATAAATTTTGTACCACCAATTCAAGAAATGGACAAATGGAATAAGAGAATCAAATCACTAACACAAGCAGAAATTATATTTATTTAATAGAATAAAAAGAGTCGTGTGTAATTTGAACTTATATTTCTTTAACTACACTATATAAAATTATCAAAATAGACATATACCACAACTCACAAGCAAAAATTAACACGACCCAAAAAGCTGGTTTGGTTGGATAACAAAGATGTGGTGGATTTCAAAAACTGTGAGCCACACGGCCAGTCACGCTAGCGTTTTCCTTTACGAAAACGACATGTGCTTTTGACGTATTATGTGTTTCCTATTGATTCTCTCTTTATCGAAAATTTTACTACCATGCTTCACGGGCTAACCTTATTATCTTAACTACTACGCCGTTTGATTCACTAGGCCCACAAAGGTAAGTATTTTTTTCCTCTAATCACTACTCATTCTCGGCTTAAGCAGAATAGATAAAATTTCCGACTGTCCTAAGTTCTTATAAGAAATGCACTTCATGAATCCGAACATAGGACCTCAAGATGAGATTCCGAATCCTACACCATCAAGTCACGCATTCTAAAACACTATTAGGATTTTTCATAAACATCACATAATATATTTTTTTAAAAGATACAAAACATACTAATAATTAAATTACCCCTCAATTTTTTTATTATTATTATAAAATAAAATAATATTTAAATTTTATTCAACTCACACAAAAAAACGAGCCCCACCTTCATATTAATAAATTTTTTATTATTTCTTTGTATGTTTACCTTATAAAATCCATTAAATAACTAGATAAATATATTTATAGTGTTACACAAATATATATATATATATATATATATATATATAATATATATATATATATATATAACCATTCTATTATCTCATACATCCACATTCTTAATTGATATAATGGGACTTTTTGAACCTACCAAAACCCCAACTCGAGAATATGAGTAGCACTAGGCTAAAGTAGCAACTTTAGATGGTTAAAAATTTTAAAATTTTATCAATAATTTCACTTATAAAAGCATCAAAATTTCTAAATTATATGAAATTAATTAATAAGTAAAATAAAAATTTAAGGTCCGTGATAGAATAATTTTTTGATGTACTATAATTAACTTATAAATAAATAATATATAATTTAATTAATATTTTTTTTATTAATATACGTGATAATATATGATTAGACGTGACTGAATAGTGCAAGTGGACTGTAGATAAGAATCAGGAAGATGGCTAGTATTTTTTTTAGCAAAAATCAGTGACTAAAGCTAACGTGCACAGTAAACTTGTATTTTTAGCAAAAAAGAGGTAAAATTTGATAAAAATTATTTGTTTTTAGTTAAAAATTATTTGTTTTTAGTTAAAAATTATTTTTCTTAATTTTTATACTATTTTTGGTGGATATATCATCATTTTTTTTTAGCAAAAATACTGACTAATGCTAACGTGTACAGTAAAGTTGTTATGTATTTTAGTAAAGAGAGGTAAAAATTGATAACATGCGCTGGAGAAAAGAAACAGAGAGATGAAACTTACTGGAACTGAAGCTAGCAAGGCAGCCATTGGAGAGATAGTCAGAGATAAGAAGCTTCTCTTCATCTCCCCAGTAAAACCCACGAAGCTTAACCAAATTGGGATGCTTCAACTTAGCAATGGCCCTCACTTGGCTCTCGAAATCCTTCAGTCTCTGAAAACAAGTCTCCCCAATTCTCCTCACAGCAAGCGCAGTCCCATCTGCCAGCACAGCTTTGTACACAATGCTGGAGCTGCTCGTGCCCAAAATGTAAGCTGATGCCTTGAACAATGTCTCCACTTCTAGCTCTGTCTCCCCATCAACTGTCACCAATGTGCCTGCTGCTGCTGCTGCTCCTGCTCCCCCTTTGCTGCTGCCCTCTTGTTGCTGATGATCACCATTCACATGATCTTCATATTTTTTGTTGTTGCCCTTGCTATCTTGGTCACTATCAGAGCTTGTGTTAGCATCTGATGTCTCCTCTCCTTGTATCATTTTCAAGCATGACCATGTTGCATGTTCTGTTTTTGTCACTGTAACTGCTTCAACTGGCAGTTTCTTCTCTGCCTTTGACATGTTTGATGTGTTTAGTGTTTTTCTCTTCTTGAGTTGATAAACGTAAAGAATGACCAAACCAAGAATCCCAATTCCGGCTAAATCTGCTACAGCAATGGCGGCTATGGTGCCTGGTTTAAGCCCAGCTCTCTGATTTTGAGACCCAGATGATGTTCCTGTTGCTGTTGGGGATGAGTTTGTTACTGGGACTGAGTCTATTGATTTTGGAATCACTGCAATAGCTGGAGATGTAGTAGTTGTTGTGACATTGGGTGGTGTTGTTGATAGAGTTGAAGGAATTGAACAAAGATTCTTCAATGGCTTCCCACAAAGCTCAACATTTCCTGAAAACGATTCGGTTCTTTGATTGGCCAAAGGCAAAGCCTCAGGAATAGCTCCGGTTAAGTTGTTGAAGGACAAATCAATGGTGACATTTTGTGGCATTCTTTTTACAAATTCCGGAGATATTGAACCCGAAATGTTGTTAGAAGATAAGTTCAAGTACCGCAAATTGTCACCACCAAAATCTAAAGGCAGCGACCCATTCAAAAGGTTTGAAGAAAGATCCAACACTTCAACTGAACTGAACCCACTAGGTATCCTACCAGAAAAATGATTACTCCTCAAAGAAACCACAGTTAGTTTCTTTAAAGCAGTCAAATTTTTAGGTAGTTTACCGGCTAATGCGTTAACAGAAAGGTTCAAGAGCTGTAGGCTGAGCATTTGACCAATAAGGTCAGGTAACTCACCGGAGATGACATTGTTGGAGAGAGACAGCACTTGTAGCTCGGTGGCATTGAAGATTGAAAGTGGCAGTGACCCATTGAATAAGTTGTTGGAGAGATCAAGATGACGCAAGTGTTGAATGAGGCCTAAATCTTTGGTGACTGAGCCCAGAAGCTGGCTGTTGGGGAGGATCAAGCTGGTGACTCTAAACATGTCTGGTGGTGACCATGGAGTGGTGGTGGTGTCAATTTGAGTGCATGTGACACCATTCCATGAACATGGAGTTTCATCATCATAGTTCCAGTTTTGCAAGACTGATAAAGGGTCACTTAGGATCGAGTATTTGAAGGAAAGTAAAAGAACCCCATCTGTGTTGAGACCAAATGAAGGAACCAGAAGAAAAAAGAAAGCGAAAAAAACGAAACTCATTGTTCCCTTAACTGATTCTGCAACTTAAGAGTTAGTAGTACATAACTACATATTCATAGTGAGAAAAAAGAGAGAGGGAGAGGGTGACCAAATCAATTGTAGCTGAAAGTTGTTCAGGTGACCAAATGAAAGGCAAAAAGCAAAAGATAAGAGCTAATTATAATCTTGTACTGCAGCTGCACTGAATTTCTGTGGAGTAGTTGTGATGAATGATGTGAAGCTTAGAGAAGTGAAACTAGAAAAAAAAGATATAAATAATGAAACTGGGAGCCTACAGGAATGGACTATTACTGCTGCCAATTCTGAGTTCACTTGTGGAAAATTTTAATAAAAATTAAGAAGAGAGAGCAGACAGGAATCTATAGTCTGCAACTACAAGACACCCAAGTGAGTTGGAGCCCAACACCACAAATAAGAGCCAACCTGAATCAGACATTTTTTTTTTACCTTGATCCCATTATTTTCACTGGTAATAAAGACAGCTCATACAAACGGCCACGGTCCAGCAGAAGTATTTAAATATGTAACCCTCTTATGATGTTTAGACGAATATGAAAATGCAAAAACCCATTAAGTTTTGCGTGATTTATTGGGTGAAATCACACGAACCGAGTTTGTATAGTAAATAGAGGGAGTAATCCCACATCTAAAAAGCAAATGTGAAATGAAAGATTTATAAGTATTCTCTAAATACTTATATTAAATTAGAAAAAGCAAGACTTGAGCTTGGGCTTGAGCTTGGATGAGTGTGGTTAGTTAGCTTGATATTATGTTTAATTAATATATTTAATATATATTTAATTAAATAAAGATGGGCCTTGGGGATTCATTAAATATCTTGGTTACTTAAAAATATTTTTCCTTATTTAAATTTTGGATTTGAATCAGAAGATTGTGTCTGATCAACACAACTCTTCTGAGAAACTAGAAAAACGTTTTGCAACCCTTCTTATATATATACAGAACATTTATCACAGAGATGAGATACATAATTTCTAAAACTGATAGAATTTTCCATATACTGATCATTGAAAACGAAAAACCAAACATCCAGTGCAGTTTTTTCGACTTGCAGATTGTTGTATCCTGGTGGCAGACGTCCAACGAACTACAAGCACAAGAGTAGGGACGAATTTCTACTATAGGTCATAGCCTCATACGTTAGCCTCAATCTTTACAAGTCAGTGTGTTTATTAATTTTAGTTTCTTGCATTGCAAGTTTCTGTTTGATCTGTAAGTTTCTGATTTATTTGGGTTGTTGATACCATTTACATTTTTTTCAATAAAACTTATTGCATTCGTTGATTGTTCTTTAACAACCTTAATGTATATTAATTATCTATGATTAGACATATCGCTGATTTTCGTTGTACTTAACTAATATCATCCAATAAATTTTGTAAAGTTCCGTATCTACAAAATAATCACAAAACAAGTAATTTTATACTAAATGTCTTGGATTTAGCCAATAAACGATACAATTTAGGATGGTAAATATAGGAATATTACACACTTATCAAAACTCTCTATTTGTTAAAAATAAGTACAATAGTTACATGAGATTATACAAGATGTTTCATACTTTGATGTGACAAAACTTTGGGACAGCTCTAAGAATATTGTAACCAAATGGGAGTGAAAAAGGACAAGAGTGTGACAAATTTGACCAATTCATATACATACATGTGAAATTTGATAAACAAATAATGAACATGAAATGACCCATTTTGGTATTTTGAATTGGACTTGTACAAGGTATATAAATATTTGGAGTTATTTTTATTTTTTGAAATTGTTGAAATCTCACAGTCAAACCACCTCTTCCGGGTTTAAGCGGAGTATGTAAAATTTTCGGCTGTCCCAGACTTTTATAAAAAACGTACTCTCTGAATTCGAACCTAGAACCTAAATATCAGACCCTGAATCCTACACCACCAAGTCACGCCCATTAGGGACATTCGGAGTTAATTGATATATACAATTTACCAAATATTGTATACACAGTATTATAGATTATTAGATTTATTCTTGAAGTTGAGATGACTTGAAATTTGCATTAGTGGAGTACTTAAAAATGACTCTTCGATGATTAAGTTAATTGATTAAGTTAATGTGAGAGACAGTAAATGAGAATCATATGTTTTTTTTATATTATAATTTTAATAAATAATTTTTAGATTTAATTGAATGATTATATTGATTTTTAAACCTTGCGACGTTTTGAGTGAAACATACATAAAATAACAGTTATAATAGTAAACATCACTGACTTCACAAATTATTGATTCACCGTCATTCTTATTAGCTCCAGTAGCCTCCATCTCAAATAGTTCACTATTCCTTTCAGCCTTTGATAATCCATTATCCTTAACAATAGTGTCATATGCTCAATATGAACTTCATAATTTGCGTCCCCAAGGGGTGTGGCTTGATGGTGTAGGGTTCAGGATCTCACCTTAAGGTTCTGTGTTCGAATCCATGGGGTGCACTTCTTGTAAGAGTCTGGGATAGCCGGTGATTTTACCTGCGCCGCGGCCCAGAATGGGTGGTTTGGTGGTGGAGTTTCCATCGTTTCCAAAAAAAAAAAAAAAAAAAAAAAAAACTTCATAATTTGCTCTCGCTGCCACATCTTGCAAAATTTAACCCAACTCACAAGCTTCAATTTATGCACATAATCTCAATAGTCCATAAAAATAACAAAATATTTATTAATTATTATTAGAATCTCAATAGTCCATAAAAGTAATAAAATATTTATTAATTATTGTATAAAAACTATTTTTTTTTCTCCACAAATAAGGAGAAAAGCCTATTTTTCCTAAAATTATGGAGATAACTCTTTTCCCTTATTAGGTTTGACGTTGTGCTATTAACAAAATATATTTGTGTGAGTGATTTCAATTCGAAATAAGTACTTATTTGGTATGACTTTTAGTGGTTGTAAAATATTTTTAATATCAAAAACTCTTTTCAAAATTTTTGGTGGTATTTGGTTACATTTTAAATAGAGTTTTTGATAATTTAAAAATTATTTTACTTTTATTAGCAAAAACTCAAAATTTGGACTTCTCAGAGTATAGTTTGAAATGTTTTTTTAAATAATTAAATTGTCTATAATATCTTTATTTAATTTAACAATATTATTTCACTTCTTTCATAACACAACTTTTAAAAACTTATCCATCACAACTTTTAAAAACTTATCCAATAAAATAATTTTATAATTTTTAATAAAAACTCTTATTCACAACCTTACTTTTTTTTTTTTTTTTTTTAAAAAAAAACTTAAAAATTATACTTAAAATGTATATCAAACACACTTAAGTGTTAATTGAATTTAAAACATAAAAATCAAATTTTTTTGGGTTATTCTTTATTCAAGTGGGTAATTTTTTTTAATTTTTTAGTTTCAATTAAAAAATATACACAACTCTCAAATTAATTAAATTGAATCGAATCTAATTTGCACCTAACCAATATTTCCACCATTGACTCTGTCCTGCTGTCAGCAAAAAAAAAAAAAAAAAAAAAAATCAATTGACAAACAAAATTGTTCCACTACAACTAAACTATTATCTATTATTTTAATCTGAAATTCCTTTCCAAATAATTGCAATTTAATCTTATATTAATAGTTCCTTAATCACCTTATTGATTAAAAAAAAAGGTATGACGTGGGTAATCCAAATTAAAAGTTGGTAGCACAAATTTGTTTTGGTTTGACTACTTTATCTAGTGGGTCATATACCTTTTCTTTTCATGTTTGAATTTTTTGAAAAATGTCTCAATATTCCCTAAATGTGAAATATATAAAAATAAAAAAAAAAAAAATCTAAGCACCAGTTCCATCCCTTGTCATGTCATAATGATCCAATTGGAACTGAATTGGACGGTTCCGGTTCAATTTTAGATTTTTTAATTAATTTAAAATTAAAATTTATTTTTTAAAAAATAAAAATAGGATTTCAAATTTATTAATTTGAATTTATATTACATTAAATTAAAAAAAAATTGAACTTAAATTTTTAAAAACTTAAGTTACCTTTATCTTGAGGTGTGATGAATCAAAGCTCAAGTAGTTCTATTATATTTTTTAAATAATTCCCCGAGAGACAAATAAAATATAAATAGTTTATATTAGTCGGCACTTGATGTATGTATATATTAACTCCCGAGAAAAATTTCATTTGATATATTTATCAATCAATTCATCGTATGTATGTAATGTGATATTAAGCCCGAGATGTCAAATTTGATTGTCAGGTCCTGAGTTCGAATATAGAGAGTGTATTTTTTGTAAAAATCTGAGACAGTCGAGAATTTTACATACTCCGTTTAAGTTCGGATTTGATGAGGTTTCAAATATTTTTTTTAAAAAAAATGTGATATTAAGATGGGACGTATGCTGGTAAGTTCTGTACATTATGTTCACTCGTGATATCAAAATATGTCCTACATACAGAGCAGTAGATGAGTCGAATCAGCTAGCATTTTCGATTTGCTTATATGCAGTGATCAACAAATTATATAATAGTGGCTAAGCTAAAACATACTACTATGTATCCCCTTCTGAGAAATATATACAAAGATCTGACTTTCAAAAAAGATAGATCTAGTCTATTAATAAGATATTATTCTCTGTAGTGATTTGGGATGACTCAACACCGAAGTCCTGACTATTCAATCTTATGTTATAGCGTGGACTCAAACTCACCCAAAACATGTTTTATAAGAGTGATCATCACTTATAAACACACTAGTGTGTGCCCGTGCCTACGGCACGATGTTACATAATTTACAGAGAGATTGAGATTCTGTTATTTGAATTTGTTTATAATGAAATGATTTTATTTTTTAATTAAATGATTTTATTCTTTAATTTATTTGGTAGTTTTCATTTTCCATTAATAAATGATTTTATTCTTTAATTTATTTGGTTGTTTTCATTTTCCATTTTTATAGAGATTTTATAATGAAATGATTTTTTATTGGCCATTAGATTATAATGAAATGATCTGAGCCGCCAATTAAGCCACATAAAGATAGTCTTTGGATACATTATCTCTCTTAATCATTGTGCTTTATAATATAGATTTCCAATAGTCTTCCTGTTAGAAACTGAATTGAATAATATTTGTATTTTAATCTAAATATTTATTACAGTAGCTGAGTCTTTATATAGGCAATATAGAAACTAAATAAGGAAGGTAATAAGACTAATAATGTACAAGAATCATTACCATAATTTTCATGATTTTCCATAATGTGTGCAAAGATTACGATCCAATTATTTCCTTAACACCCTCTCAAACTCAAGCTGATGAAAGGTAAGAAAGCTTGATTTTGGAAACCAACTCACGAAATCATCCAGGAAGTTAAGGGTTGGTAAAAAGATCAACGAGTTGATCGTTGACACACTCACAAAGTGTTTATTTACTCCCAAGTATCAAGTGTCGAAGTAATAAAATAACCCGGTAAGTCCGGGGTTGATCCATATGAATAGATTTAATAAAATAAAATAGTAATTTGAGTGGAAAAAAAACTGAATTATTTGAAGTGATGATCACTTTTAAATTGAACTGCAATAATAAATTAGAATGCTGAGGCTAAGGGATCCACTCTTAATATTTCAAATATAGAGAAATATTACTTTTTATAATATATAAATTGTCATTATTACCCAGTTAATTTACTTCAGGATTTAATTATGCCAAAACATATAAAATCAGCCATAAAGGCGGTGATAACATATGTCTATAACAAGTCCAATTAGGTACTCAATTATGCCAAATAAATAAAACCAGCCATAAAAACTAATAATTAATCTTATCTTATATTTGAGGGTGTCTTGATTCGTTGTAGACAATCAAATCTTGATTGACACAGTTAATACTTTACCCCATATAATATGAGAGAGTAATTTAAATCTGGACTAATTATTGACAAGAAAATAAAACACACAAGACACTTCTTCTAAATTCTTCAAGAGAGAAAATGAAAGAAACATGAAGAAAATGAAAGGTGAGCACCTCTATTTATAGTAGAAGTGCTCATCTCTTAATTTTTAATTAAAACTTTCCAAATCAAATACAAACAATAAACTTTTACTAATGTATTTTTTCTTTTTCATTTTTTGACTTTTTTTGTTGATCATTTTGTAAATATTTGTCACAATCCACTAAAAGTGGATTATGACATTTCAAACTTTTATTTATTTATTTATTTTTTACTTTTATTTATTTTTTATTTTATTTTCTAATAATTAAAATTACATGCGACACATATTTATTTTTTCACCAATTTCGACCTTGAAAACCTCAGAACTAGAAAATCTTGTAAACCGAAACGTTGTAGATATTTGAGTATTCTTTCATCTGGGACTAGAATCACCTCAATTCGATATCGGAGTAAAAAGTTATGAC